>WAAG01016879.1:2264-17010 GCA_013390105.1 Tichodroma muraria
CAAGGCTTCTTCAAAAATGGGTCTCCCCAGAGTGCATACAACTAGAAGATAGAATAAACCCAGAGTAATTCTCTAATGTAAGTGAAAAACTGAAGGCTGAGTACTGCAAGGCAAACAGTGAAATAAGGTGTTTTCAATCAGCATGTCTGAGTGGAATTTTAACTACAAATACTTTTGCTGTTCTGAAGGGGAAACACTTTCCAGTTTAGCAAAGGATCTGAATGAAGGGAACAACTGTGGCAAAACAGTGTGTGAACACAGTAGATTCTGCCAAAAGAGAAATCCTTGAGGGTAAAGGAGGATGAAGGTGAACTCTCAGAGTTTTTATTGGATTAATTCCAGTATAGTGCTGCATGTTGAAATGAACAGCAGTGAGGCTTGAAACAACTTCTGGTCAAGAATATGGATATTTTTTCTCAGGTCCACAATGCTACAGATTATGGATTGCTTTTATGTCATGTTCATTAGCTGCACCTTGCTAACAATACCCTTGGGTTCTATAATAATTGCAAACTTTAATAACTTTATTATATTTAAACTCTTTTCAACTTAACTGTCTTTGACCAACTGCATAAAAACTCCATGATTTTATTCCCTCATTGGAGCCTGGAACCCTCAACAAGTTAACAAGAATCGATTGATGACATTGCAACAACCAAGTCAGAACAAAATGCCAAAAAATGTAAGCAGGAGAGACAAGCGGAGACTGCTAAGAAGAGGTGTGGAGAAATGTGTTGCTGCACCTTTTGGAGTCTCTGAGAGCTGGTGACGAACTGAGAAACCCAGGTTCTTCTTTGGAATTGCCATCATTTTCTCATTCCTGTTACAATGCCAGCAAACCACTGCAGAACTGACTTAACCTCAGTGTGAGCCAGAACTAGAAATCCAATTCAGTGTTTTTAATCAATGAGGAAGCCTTGCCAGAAGTCTTTAGCTCCAAACTTCATTTCTTTGTCAAGAGGAAATCCAAGTCTGAATAATTGCATGAGTAAAATAAAAAATAGTGCTGACCAGTGTGACAGCAGATGTATATTTCTGTTAATAAAACAAATTTAAAATTTGTAGCAGCTCACATAAATATAAAATAACATTTGTGAACGAAAATTTGAAAGAAAAATAAAATGGGGAACATTTTAATTGAATAGCTATACTAAGAAAGGAAAACTGTGAGCTGACCTAAAGCTTTTCCATTCATCAACTTCTCAATTTCCTCTGTTTCTGAAAACAGGATATGAAAATATACTCTTGCTTTTGCAGCTTACATCACATAACAAATTGGAATATTTGGAAAATATGTTTTTAACAGAAATCTCAGTTTCTTTATCAAATTTCTAACTCAGCTATGGTATCTCTTTTCATCATGAAAAAAAGTATACTAAGACTGATGAGTCTCTGCCTGTTAAAGAGCTACCATAAAGGGTAAAAAGGGAAGGAGCTTTGTAGGATATGAATGAACATCTTCAATGAAGGCCACAGATACATCCCTATTTTTCAAATAATCACCCCATCTGAAGTTCATAGCTCAATCCTTGACCCTCATGAAGCCTCTCCTGAGCAAGGAAATTTAAATCACAGTACAGCATCTTAATGAAAGCTTAAAAAAAAGTCCATTTCAGCACACAGAACCCCAAATAGAGTTCTTCAGTACTGAGTGCTGTGAAGCCAATTTACTGTTACCCTAAGGAAGCATCATGCACAGGAAAGCATGGGTTATGGGCTTCAGTGCTACTGAACATTTAAACTACTCCAAGACAGTGTGTGGTAATCTCCAAGGAGATCTGTTGAGGAAAAATGCTGGGAATGTGCTATTCTACTCCTTTATGACAGGTACAGAAAGCCTGTAATGTTTCTTTTTATAAAAAATACAAAGGATGGTGTTTGTAGAGGGGCAATTATACTTGGACAAATATTTAGCTGTATTATGGAAAGCAGCTTAGCAAGCTATTTGGGATCTCCACAAAACTAGGACAGTTTCCAGGCAAAACTTCATCTTTATTTCAGCCTAAAGAACAGTTAGCGTGTTCCAGGAAAGAGAGCTGTCTCCTGACACCTGATAGGGAACAAACATCTCACACAGCAGGAAAACAGTGAATTGATTAGGTAGAAAAAGAATATGCTAATACAAGCATATGCCCATGATTTGTGTAAGTGCACTGGTCAATCATCTGGGCAATAATACTGCAGCTGTAGAACATGTGAGACTGAAAACCTTTGTTGCTGCTGTGTGAGTTTCTGTGCACACTGTCTAATCTCAGTCATTAACAACTTTCAGGAGTTATTATCCATCAGGCTTTTCAGGTAGATTTACTGTTCCACAGTAATTTAGTCTTTTAAAGTTCAAAGCTATGTTATCCAATTACTTTTGAAAACTTGAGAAGTAGAGGAATACAATCCCCATGGCAAATAAGGAAAACCATTCCTAATTTCGTAAAATCCCTAACTTTAACACTGTTATCAGACCATGAATGATATTTCACATTTGTATCTGGAGAAACAGCTCCCTTTCTTGTAGAGCAGGGAAGAATCAAAATGTACTAGGTCAATGACATATTTGGTACACCTTTACCCATGGTGCAAAAAGGGATTATCTTTTGCCCCCCTAAAATAAAAAAGAATATGCATTTTTTACCAAGTTGCCAAGTATTTTTTTTTAAATTATTAGGGACTTCAAATTAGACTATTTCTCATTTTGATCAGGGAATTGAAGATCATGTCTGAGTGCCCAGAAAGGCCAGTTTTTGAAACTTCCCCACTAAGTTGTGCTTCCCTGCCTTGGAGCTCTTGGAGCTGCTTTCCTGAGAGACTCTGGTTCTTTGTCCCTGCCAGAGCTGCACTACATCACAGCTGTCTGCCGGGGCTCACATGGATTCAGACTCCGGCTCATGGTCCGACACCCTGGCCCAGCCATGGTCCATCTTCATTCCCAGGGAGGTGCCCAAAGCCCTGGGCTGGGGCTGCCCTTGGCTACCCCATCCCAGCTGCCCTGCTCATCTCTGTGGAGCAGTGGGATGGCCTCGCTGGGGAGGATCTGTCTTAGCTGCCTGCGCGTCTTGGCTCACAGCTTCTCTTAAAACGATTTCTGCCCTCCCTAAAGCTAAATGAATAACCTAGACCAAAAAATAAATTGCAGTTATTTTAGACAAACTTCTGTTTGGATATATACTTCCATACCAATGGCTACTCTGGTAGAGCAGCCACCAGTGCAGTGGTTAACACTTGAACTTTGAGGATGCTTGACAGAGGTTTATCTTGGCTAAGGTTCAGTTCTGTGTGTTAGTGAGAGACAAGGCAGCTGCCTGCAGCCAGGGCCTCTCAGGGGAATTTCACTACAAGGGATGGCAGCTCCTTGCACTTAATTACAAGAAATTACCTTAAAAGTAAGGCAATTTTCAGTCTTTGGAAGGATTTATGGTCACTTTTAATGTTTTGAAGCTTCTACTGGTTTGAAAGATTTTTTGAGTGAGCATCTGACTATCACGATGCTCCTAAGATCTGTATTGATTTTTGATTTTTGCCTAGGAACCTGAGGCTGGGAAGGAACTCTTCAGTCACCAAGGACAACAGTTTGCTATTGCAGACAATCCCTTTATGTAGTAGGTCTTTGAAAACTCACCTTTCTCTGACTTAATCTTCTTCCTTGTTTTTAATAAATGGTTGCGCAGAACATCACTACATTTATATTTGCAAGCTTTTCTTGACTTTTCAGATCGAATGTACTTCGTGAAAATCTACAATTTTCTTTTTTCTTAATGTCCAAACTGTTATATTCTCATATTTAACTGGTAGACGTCTATGATTTCTGCCTGCATCATTAATAAACTGACAGAAAAAAACAGAGATGATCCTTCAGGATCATTGCTGGGGATAATTCCCTAGATTCATGATTCCTCTTTTGACACAACCAGTCTCCTCATCCTTATCTTTAAACTTTCCTCTTTCTTCTCTGGTATTACAGTCTCAAATGCCACCATAACACTGTAGTGAATGTCAGCTACATTAGTTCCTTGTCTAAAAAATAATTTTCTTTTCTAAGAGAGACATTGTGTTATTCTGGAATTATCTAGCATGCATAACATGTTAACTTATAACATTTATTTCAGGGTTATTAATATCTCTTCAAATTTATCGTAAAGCTTAGCTTACAACTGCAATCAGTCTACTGCAGCTGATGTTGCTCCACATCTTCCTGTTTTGAAATAGGTAATTTTCCAGTCATAAAGCACCACTCAGCACCAACAGTAAATTTTAAGATTTTATATCAAGATTTGTGATTTTGCACAATTTTTCCAGATTTTGTGATGGTGATTTTCTGACAGGAACATATTGTATTTCATAAATGAGATTTCTACTCTGCTTCAGTTAATTTTTTTTATTATTTTATACACATGTCCATTATTTCCACTGCCTTCTCTTGTTTAATCTATATAATGATTCTTATTTAGCTGAAACTGCTAAGGAAGATGGCAGGAAGGAACAACTAAATCTTTTTAAACCTCAATACCATGGTTACTGTTTAGGATTTCTCCTCTCATTTTCCTTCTTAGAAACACTGCAAAAAATATACCAGGTCAAGGAGGAAGTCCATCTCCCTCAATATCATCTTTACAAGATACATGAAGAATTTGCCTTGATAAAGATAATAACATGAATGTATAGGTGCCACTATCAAGCTTTCAGGAGCTGTCACTGTGCTTTTCTTTTCATTTAAACAACTTGAAAAAGTTAACTCTCTTTATTCTAACTTTGAATGTAAAACCTAAGCTTGTTTGACCTGTGGCAAGCCTGAACTGCCTCCTTCCTGAGCTGTAAGATGTTTGCTGTCTTGTTTTGTCTCATTTCCTACTCCTGATTATTCCTCATGTTTTTTTAGAGGTGGCACTCGAGACAGTTAGAGCTAGAACCCTCACCTTTCTTCTTTACTTGAGATGCAAACTCTGAAGACTTTTTGCAACTTTGATTTAAGGAAAGTCCAAACCAACAGCATATTAGAGATCCTATTCTGCACCATTTAGGTCTTCAAAGCTTGTTTGTTCCTTTGAGACTGAAAATCTTAGATGAAAAGCTAATTTTATGCCTACATAAATTTACATAGAGTGAAGCCAACATGTTATTCAGTCCAAGATTGTACTCTAAAGTCTGTCTTTGTATCCTCATGTGCTTTAGAAACCTAGCCTTAACCAACACCATTTCTTACTCATGTAATATTTATGTAAATAAATCTTTGAGCCAACATTTCTAGAAATACTTTGACCATGTAATACACTTTTATTGTCTCTGTTCACCTGTTTGTATGTGGGAAGTTAAAATCTTCCATTTCACAATTCCAAAGAGAATTTCTTTTAAGCAGTATTTCAGAGATGTTTGTCCAAGTTCCCATCCAGTCCTTGAATGTCACATGTTACCTCTTATCCTCAGAATATATTTTACAATTTTCTTCAAAGCAATTTTTTACTCAAGATTCTCTTGTGTCTGTATTTTATAACCATCATATTTCTCTCTCATCTGTACAATATTTTGAATTCTACCTTTTCTTTTTCTTTTACCCCAAAACTTGCACAACACACAGTGGAAATCTTGACCTGGCACATATTTCTAGCTGACAGAAGTACGGTCTAAGAATGTTTGGTACTAATGTTAACTTAAACAGCTTTTAAAACATTAAAATATCATACAGTCTTAAGTGCTTTTTAGATCCATTTTTTAAGAAATCTGAAAAGACACGAAATATTCAATATATTATTTTGAAGTTTAATGTCATGTTATAGATTATTCAACTTAATACCTTTTTTCCTGCATCATGTATAGTCTCATAGACAATTTTTGCACACATTTCAGCAGGCAGTGTTTTCCCTTTGAACAGATATTGATATAATTAAAAAAATTAAAGCATATATGTATTCATATGATGAGCATAATAATAAACTATAAGCCAAAACAATATTTATATGATAATTGAGCACCACTGGAAGGTGTCTGGAAATGCTGACACTATGAGGCACTCAGACCTGAGAGATCAAAATAGGAGCTTGGTGTATTTCAGAGGATGAGAACCTGTGAACTGTTTCAGACACACAAAGAAATTCTCTAGTGTATTTCTAAATTGGTTCTCTTTTAGGGTTCTCTTTCTTCAAGGTACCTACAACAGTGTCTGACAAGATTTCACCACTGTGGTACAAAGTTGATGTTACTCAGTGCATGCCTAGGTATGCTGAAATTCTTTGCATTCCCGTACCAGCCAGTACCTCATACTGATCTGCAAAATTCAATCAGAACAAAGAACTTGTTTCAAATTGGAAGAAGTCATTCAATTGCTACCTAGGGCCCCCTACTCTAAATAATTTAGTCCTGTGGTAGCACTGCCTGAGCCTGTATGTGTTGGGTTGCCTTTACCAACTTCTCTTTTCCCCAACGTGTGCTTCCCATAACCCTGAAAAAAGCTGCTGCTTCCTCAGTTCAGTGAATCAATCATGTCTAGAGATTATGCAGAAAAGGACAGTCCTGTGGTTAAGTGATTGGAATAATACCTCCAAACTACCACGAAATACATATGAGACCACCAGGCTTCATATATATACACAACTACAAGGATTTTTCACAGGCATATGTGACATCTGTTATCGCTTTCTATTAGCAATGAAGAGAGTCCGCAGCAGGTAACTTAGCTTGGTGCCTGAAGTTAGATGACCTGGACCTGAGAGACAGATTCCAGTTCAGAGTAAAGTCATAATGGGCATAAATACAAGTTCTTGAGGAGTAGTGTTGAAGTTAATGGGTTTTAAGAACATAATTAGGCCTAAATATGTTAATGGGTGGCAGCTTTTCCTTCTGAATACTTTGGTTTCTTATTTAGAAAAAAAAGTTACTCTGCTATCCTCTTTTGCTTCCTTTTAATCAGTTTGTGACATCTCTAGGGCAGATAGTGTCTCTGGGAGTGGAATTGAAGATTGACTTCTCTGTGCCTCTGTATTTGCAATGCTTTTCTTACAGTAAAGACTTCTGAAATCACCTGGACACTCTGTAATCCAGGCTTTCATTTAAAAATTTGAAAGCTTCAGTGCTTCATAGATACAAAGAACATTTTAAATACAGGTTCAAATTTATCTTTACAGTTTAGGAATCAGGCAACAAAAAAAAAGCAATGAAAATCTTTAAAGCATCATTAATTCTGAATTGATCTGATGATAATTGGAGGTTAATTTAGAGGTTTTGAAATGTTGAAAGAGGCAATCCTTATCTCCACAGTGCAATGGGACAAAATTTTCACTGGAATCAAACACTGCAAAGAATGACTTGTTAACAAATGCATGCTTTAATTGCAAGAACTTATGTACAGAAATTTCTGCCCTGACTTTAGATGGAAATATGATTTGGTCCAGGTAGGAAGATAGACTATTCCATCTCTTCCCATCATCCTCCTTAGCTGAGGCCATTGTCAAAGAGTAGGTAATTAGTAGGAAGGATCCTGAGGAGGAGGGATTCTGGCATTCAAAGTGAGCAAGAAGAGTGATCTCAGAATGAAAGCAAAATTTTTCAAGCATTCACAATTGTGGGCAGCCAACTTAAACAGAAAAGTCAGACCCTTCAGGTACAAGATGTTTAGTCTCTTTTCTTGCTTTTCCTTTTCATGTTTTCTTATGTTAGCCTATTCCCAAAGAATATAGACATCAAGTTTTGCTTGTCTATTCTCCTATTTTATGATGAACACAATTAACAAAAGTACTGAGCAATCAGAAGTATCTTTTTCAAAATTTGTCAGTGTACACAAAGTCTGGACGCACTTTCAGTGATTACTATTTGCTGTACATAAAAATCTCCCATCACTCTTTCTCACCTGCTGAAAGTTTGAATAGAACTTTATTTTTTCCAGATGCATTTGCCCACTGCCAGTTGTTTGTATTCTGTAGGGATGTCTGGTCCCTAAGGCAGCTTCTGGTATTAAATAGACTGTGTCTCAGCAGGTTAGCTACTTGTAACTGCATCCACTTGAAAACAGTAGCAGTAGGAGAGCCAAGTGAGATTATCATAAACGTTTGAGAACAGAACAAGAAGTCAAAGAAAACAAAAGAGTCTCACAGAAATAAATACTAGAAAAAGAGTTCAATTATAGAACAAGTACATCATAAGTTCTTTTTCTTCCTCCAAACAATAATAACAATTCTGCAGGAACGGGAACTTTAGATTTAAAGACTAAGTACTTTTCAATTACACCAAATTGAAGCTTGATCAAAACAAGGATTTTCCTCTTAATGCATGTACTTCATATTAATATTAGTGAAGGTAAAGAAGGAGATCTTACCAAAGACATTGTAAGCAAGATACATACTAATACCCCCAATATGACAGATTTCACCAAAGTCATTCATTTTGCAGCATAATTCCTGATACTTTATTGCTTAGCTCATGTCTAGATAGTTATTCAAAAATTTAATCACTATCACCCAGGTAGGCTATCCATAAATCAACCAAATCATTAAAAATTAAAGGAAAGAAGGAAAGATTAGTGAGTTGAAATGCTCCCCAGAGATGTTGAGTCCACTCTAGACAACCAACAAGGGAAATATAGCAACTTTTTCAAATTAACTACTGAAGTCTCAAAATAGATACAGTTAGGTGAGCAAAAGATAATAACAACAATATAGCAAGGTCAAAATACATTTCTCATAGGAAAGTGTACTCCATGTAGCATTCATTTAAATAAATTACTTATCAATAGGAAATTGAATAGAAAATCGATTGATATTTCTGTCTGATAGGAATAATCCAAAGGGTCTTTCATTTAGAGGACTTCCTGTACTCTTTATAAAAATTATTGTAATTTTTTTCAAGTGTGTATATTGATCCTTTTTATGCTTGTAGAAGAGAGATTCCATTGCTTTTTAAAATAATGTACTCTTTAGCTCTCTAGCAGTGAAGAAAATGTTTATTTTTTTTCTAATTTTAATTACATATATTCTAATATATAATATCTAATTATATATTACACATATATATTTCTAATTGCAATATGTGACTTTGTGATTATGCAATTTGAATAGTTTTATATCCATATTTTTATATTTATTTTTATACATTTTTTATACTCCTGAATATTTGGGGGCAGTTTTAATTTGCGAAAAAAAGTATACTTGAGCTCATATTTACACTTTTGATAACAAGAGTCCTCACTAAGAAATTCTATCTTCCTGGGAAGAAAAATGTCTAAAGACAGGATCTGTGTTTTAAAAAAAAAAATGGGGACTTTTGTACAAATCAAAGATTATTTTTTTTCTTTTTTGGTACATTTGTAAGCTTTCTTATAAATTAAATTAATTCTAATTTAATTTTGCCTAAACTTAAGCAGCAGTGAAGCAGAGAAAGTCGGATCATCAAATGTTCTTTGACTTGAAGGAGTTATATTCCTTTTAATAAAGTGCATGGAAAATGTTATCAGTAACGCAAGCAGATACCAAGGCAGGAGGCATAAAGCTGCTGCCTCTGTTGACCCCTGCATTTACCCAAAATCCAGGGTCCTGCAGCTTATTTCTGTAAGAAGGAGGAATAAGTGGACCCAGGTACCTTTGGTACTGTCCTGTTTATTTACAAACAGTAAAAACTAAGTTCTTTTACTCTCAAAAAAGCAGGAATGAAAAGGTCAGAGTTTCCTTGCTTGCGTTTCCAATCACCTTCTAGACTCAACACCATTTAATAAATAACTTCATTGCATAGCAGAAAGTTGAGGAAAAGTAACAGTGTTTCTCTCTTTTTATCTCGGCCTCCTGTTTGTCTTATTTGTTGTGAACTGTGGCACCTTTAGTAATTCTCTTCAATTTATCACCATCTACCTTCCCCGTCTTTGTTGTTATCTGATTTGAGAAAATCCTGGAACTACAAGACCTAAGTTAACATTAAGATGTTCACATTATTACAAGCCTAAGAAATATCTCAAAAAGTTAAAGGAAATAATTAAATATCAAAGTTTTCTGGTAGCTAAATTGAAAACATTTCCATTGTTTTTTTCTTCGAGCCCCTTTTAGAGAGAAGAATATCTGGTCAGGAACCAATTCACCTACTTAGCCTCAGTGACAGATGGCAATCACATTCAACTAATTTCAGTGAATAAAATAACTGGTCTATTTGCCATCTGGGGGCACTTTTTTTCTGCTCAACAATATTATTCCCCCTGTGATAGTCAATATATACAGTGATTCTGAATCACTGGTATCTGAACACATCATCCCACTGCTAGGGATTTGTCTGCTTGGGCATAGGGCCAGCTTAGATAACGTGTGGGTGCCTGGCCTTGGAGAGAGCTGTTGGCAGAGTCTCTGCTAGAAAAGCCTCAGTGGAGGCTCCTCCTGAACAGGTCTGCTGAGATACCCCAGTGAGGAATCCTCCTCCTAGTCCAGGAGTTGGTCTAAGATGAGGCTTGCCCACAAGGTACATCCAGAGCCACTCCCCAGTCACAGCCAAGCTTGCAGATACCTTGCACATACCTTGCACATACCTTATTGCAATGCATCTGAATAGCTTAGGCTAGTGTTCCCCAGCCAAATTATCTCTAGATGCGATTATCAGAGTACCTGGAATTCATCAAGGTTGCTGAAACATAAATCGTGCTAAATTGGGAAAAGAAGAAGCTGAGAAATAGAGTGAAAGGAATGCAAGAACTAGATAAAAAGGACACCTGGACTCTGACCAGTTATGTTTCTGGGACCCTCGGACTAGGCAGGTGAAAGAGACTGAGTAACCAATCAAGTAATGTGCGCATACATGAACAGTAGTCCTAGAAATGTATAATTAGGGTATAATGTAAACAATAAATGGCTTCGGTGGAATCATATCGGTTCTGTGTTCAGAAGTTTCTTACTCCTGCACCTGCTGGGCCAAATTTGGGCTCTGGCCCACAGGCAGAGCTCTGGACTTGACCCCAGACCTGCCTGCTGCTGCGGCTGCCTGGCACTTGCTGGGCAGTTGACTGGTGTGGCAGTGCCCCGCTGCCCCTCAGGATGCCCCTGGGGGTGCCTGTCCCCTCCTGCCCCCCAAGGGGCAGGAAGCGCACACTAAAGGTTCAGTAAAAGGCAACAAACCCACCATCAAAGGAAATAAACAACTTTCAGGCACCTGCATTGTACAGGAGAGCACAAGTTCAAACAGCAGCCAGAACAAATGATTGCTCTGATGGCAAAGTCAGGTAGGCAAAAAAAATACAGGAATCCCTGCCCTGAAAATTGTGTCTACCACCATCTTTCTTTTCAAACTAACCCAAAAACGTTCCATGCTTACAACATACACTACTGCATACTCTACAAACTCTGCCAATCCCTGAAACACATAATAAGGTGATGTATATGAGGATTTGACCCTGAAAAAAGATGTAAATAGAATCTTACATTGTATCTCCTTATAATGGATGACATATTCATTTTAATGCCATTTTTTTTAAGATGCCTGACTTAGTTCATTTAGCAAGCCACAGATTTTAATGAAAAAAGTATTTTACTGTCTCAAATAAGAATGATAATAATTGAAATTATTTCAACTACATTATCGTAAGAGGCCTCAGGTTAAATGAATTCACATCAGCTTCTAACACATTTACACACATCATAAATCCTCTGTCTTTTCTGTGCCTTGTTCAATAATATTTCCTGAAATATTCAGCTTAAGGGGAAACAGTCTCAGAGACTTTATTTTTTTCTACGTATATATTTATAGAGAAGAATCAATTCTTTCTGATCAAAGAGTGATTTATTAACAGAAGTGCATAACAAAAGGAATAATCCTCCAGGTACTTGATAACTTCTTACTTAGCCTGTAAACTAGATGTACATTGGATTTTTTGCGTTTTAAATAAAATGCAGGTCCTGTCTCTGTAAGCGATAACTTACTCCACAATTTTTTATTAAATCAGTAAGAGTGCTTGCATGGCAAAATGGCACCCATTGTAAAAAATAACAGAGACTCTGATCATATTGATAAAAACAAAATGTTAAGACTGAGAGACACTATTAGCTCTGAGGAACATTTTCAAGACAAAAATAGAACTAATGATGCAAAACCCCACAATATATAAAAATTTTCTGGTGAGCTAAGTCAGAAATTAGTTATATAGAGCAAGATTAGAATAAAACGCAGCCAAACTGGATGGCCATGAAAACTGAGTCAGTGAAAGCTGGATTAATGCACAAGGTGCAGTGCCATGTTGGCAGAGACAGCTCTGAGAAATTATTTGTAAATTTGAAATTTGTAGACTTGGAGTTTATACTTGGAAAGTGCAGGTGAATTTCAGGGAAGAGAATGACACACAAGAAATATGTCCAACAATATGAGGAGTTTGAAAAATTAAACTTTAAATCTAGAAGTGTATCCCTTCCTACAGAGAGATAGAAATTAATAATATACTTCTCTGGAGGTCCTAGCAGCTAGATCATACACTTCTGGTTACCTGTGAATTCAGGTAAGCTAAACTCAGGGAAGATTAACCAGAATGTTCTAGAGAATGCAAAGTACATTTTATTAGCTGAGATAGAGATGTGTGGCTTGCTTAGACAAGCAGGAGGAAAGCTGAGTGGGGGTGTCATTGCTGTCTATAAATATCTAAAGCAGGGAAGAACAAGAGAGATTCAGATCTATTTATGCTGAAGAGCCACTTTGGCATAGGTATGAATGAACCATGGATACATTAACTGCAGATTAGATTATTTTCAACATTAGATTATTTCCAAATAGCACAGTGAAGTGCTGAACAGGTTTGAAGCTCAAGAGAGAACACCTTCCAGGTTTTGTCAGCTTCTCAGTTCTGAAAAATGTTAATTGATACGTGCATAATAGGAGATGATCCTGTGGAAGCTGGTGACCCAAGAGTTCCCTTGTTGTCTTGAGGTACCTGGAGTAGCTTGGAAGAGATAACAAAGATTTGCAAAAAACTGAAATCTAATAGGATGAGGTTGTTAGACACCAAATTACAATAGTTTTACTAATCTACTTTTCGCTATATTGCTCTGAAATATGAGATCATTACTGTTGGTGGAATTATTACCATTTTTGCACAGAAAATATGTTTACTACTTCTATTGTAAAAAAACCCTCAGAACAATTGTAACAGAATAAAAATCTATGACAGGAACAATTATTGTAACATCACTCTTCATAGAGCCATGGCTGGTCTGAGTCATACTCTGTATTTACCATTTTAAATGATGCAGAATGGATTAGTGCAGAAGGGCAAAGGAGTTGCACAGGTTTTCCAAGAGCTGTAGACAACACTGGAGGTAAGTGAATGCCCTAATACAGTGTTTCTCAGATTGGTGGAGCTTACTGGAAACAAGACTTTTTAACTGATGTCATGTAAGTGAGAAGCTAATTCAGTTCCTTAATAATTTTCCGGCTCCTTCTTTGGGCCCCTGAAACTCAGATTGTTTTTGCCACTGCAGCTGGTGAACTTTCCCTATGTACTGTTCTGTCAGGCATCTTCTCTACTACATAGCTGGTTCCAGAAATTACACTGAGCTATAGACAATCAGAGATTTATAATGCCCATGTTATATGTTACTTCTTCCTCTTCCGTGACTGGTGTGACATTTTGGATGGTCTCATGCATAGCTTTTGGAATGAGAGAACTCTGAAACCACTGAGTGCTGTCAGAAAGCTGGAGCTCAAACAAGGCTTGTGGAGCAGCAAGTGACCAGGTTCTGTGGCAGCTGCAGTTACGGATTTTCTAAGGATGTGTTTTTAGGGAGGGTGGCTTCCTATACAGGTCCACTGCAAGGGATGGGAGAACTTCCCTAAAAAAACAAACCCTGGATGCTCGGTGCATTGTTCTGCATCCTGCACTGCTGGGGCTCTGTCTAAAGGGCTCTGTCTAAAGAGCTCTGTCTGAAATCACAGCTTACAAAATCCAGTAACCATGTCACATACCTTGAGCAGTGTGCCAGTGATTCTCCTTACATTTCTCTGAGCTACTACTGTCTTACACATAGCTACAACACTTCACACACATCTGAAGGCCAGCAGCTATAATTCTTTGTTGCTGTTGAGTTTAGGGAGAGCTGTGTCCCCAGCATAGACAATAAACAGCAGACTGTAGAGTCTGATGGGGAACTGCTTTCCAATCCTTTATCTGTGCTACCTTCTGCTAGATTATTCCCAAGGGACATGCCAATAAAGAAGGCTAAGGGTGATCTTCCTCACTCATTTCATGCTCATATAGTGCTTTCTGGCCTTAAAAGCTAACTCTCTGTTGCATATCATATGGGGAGTCTTTAGGAATACCTGCTATCCTGCAGTACTTGGGTTACCTTTGGCAAGGCCATTCCAGATCTTAGGTCATACCCTAGTTTGTTTTTAGTATATATGGTCTTTTAATCCTGCTTTCCTTCCTCCATAAGGGAGCTGCCTTCCATTTTGCCTCAGCAATCCACACCAATCCTCCTCTGCATCACACTGGTCCCCTGGTTGCACAGATGTTGGTTTATTCCAGTTTTCTCCAAAGCAAAACTTGTGCATGGTTCTGATAAATGATGGCTATCAAAATGCAGCAATGGCAAGAATGGACCAGATTTGCTCCCTATCATTCTGTGAGTGACTCTCCAAAAGCTTCTTTCTTGTGCGCTTCCAAAAGGTCCACACAACTGTATTCCTGTTGTCATGCCACACTCCAGGCATAGAGTCTGTGTCTAAGAGCACAGCACCATTTGGAAACATAAATAAATATACAAAACAGTTATATATAAAGAATAGCTGCCTTCTGGAGCCAGCATACCTAAGA
>WAAG01016880.1:0-40667 GCA_013390105.1 Tichodroma muraria
CAGGAAGCAGAGCTCACGATGACGATGGTGATTTCAAGGCTTCTCTTTTCCCTGCAGGATCTACACCCTCCTGAGGATCGTCAATGTGGAGAAGCGGCGGGACACGGTGCGGGGGAACCGGTACCTGCTGGAGCTGGAGCTGGCGGAGCGAGGCCAGCGCACGGTGCGGCTCTCCGAGTACGTCTATGTCCTCCTGCACCAGGGCAAGCAGGACGACAGCGCCGAGGCCAACCCCGACGGGCTGGCCCTGGGAGCCACCGAGCCCCAGCCCAGTGCCTGGAGCATCCTCTATGGAAAATCGGTGCTCTGCCGGCCCCTGCGGCTCAGCTGGAGGCAGGACGTCATGGTGCACTTCGTGGTGCCAGGTAGGTGACAGCAGGACATGGCTCTCCGGGGTCTGTGCTGCTCCCTCAGCATCCTCCTGCGGGATGAGGGTGCCACCTCTCCTCAGAAGGGGCTTGGCTTGGCTGGGAGGGGGTGCCGTGGGCCCCCCATGAGCCTGAGGCACGTGTCTCCGGCAGTGAAGAACCAGGCCCGCTGGGTGCAGCAGTTCATCTCGGACATGGCCAGCCTCTATGGGGCCACGAGGGACGCCAACTTCAACGTCATCCTGGTGGACTTCGACAGCGAGGACATGGATGTGGAGAAGGCCCTGCGGGACGCCCGGCTGCCCCGGTAACTCCCAGCCTGCGGCCTCAGGGTCTGGGGGGCTCCCTGCGGGGGGACGGGTGCTCACACAACCTGCTGCTCCTTCCCCACCTGCACAGCCCCTGCCTCGCTGCCCCTTCCCTCCCTCCTCTTTTTGGGGGTTAAACTGCTTTTCCATGCAGATTTGGGGGTGCAGAAGCTTGACTCCATGGGGGAACCCTCAGCTTGAGCTGTAGCACCTGGGCCTTCCTGAGAAGGCACCTTTCCCCATGCCGGTGGTTCCTGTCCCCTCCTGGCTGTGTCCCTGTCTGTCCCCAGTGCTACCTGCCCTGTCCTCTCTCCCCAGGTTCCAATATCTGCGGCGCACGGGGAATTTCGAGCGCTCAGCTGGGCTCCAGGCTGGCGTGGACATGGTGGAGGTGAGCGGGGATGGGGACCAGCTCTGGCTGTGGCTTCTCTCCCAGGGCTGTTCCTTTCTGATTCCCCTGACCCGTGTCTGTCCCCTCCCAGGATGAGCACAGCATCGTGTTCCTGTGCGACCTCCACATCCATTTCCCTGCCAACATCCTGGACAGCATCCGGAAGCACTGCGTGGAGGGGAAGCTGGCCTACGCTCCCATCGTCATGAGGCTGAGCTGTGGCAGCTCCCCCCGGGAGCCCAACGGTGAGCAGGGACCCCTTTCCAGCTGGGATCACCCCAAAACCAGGTCATCATCACCTGGTGCACCTCTGCAGGAGGTGGCAAAGATGGGCATGGACACGTGGTGGGAAGAAGGGTTGGGATGGGGAACCCCTGTGGCTCTCAGGTGGTGGGGAGAGTACAGAGGGGATGATATGGATGGTTGGGGGTCCTCCCACCCCTCACCTCATTGCTCCCTCCCCTCCAGGCTACTGGGAGGTGAACGGCTTTGGCCTCTTTGGCATCTACAAGTCAGACTTTGACCGTGTGGGAGGGATGAACACGGAGGAGTTCCGGGACCGCTGGGGCGGGGAGGACTGGGAGCTCCTGGACAGGTGAGCCTGGGGAGCCCTAAACCCCCAGGAGCGAGGTTGGCCACGTGGATTTGGGCACATCCATCAAACTGGCTGGGGGGCTGGATGATGGGGTGGTGAAGGGGAAAACTTCCCTTTGGGAGGGCCATGTCCATCTGTCCGTCCACCTGGAGCCCTGTCCCTCTGTCCATCCACCTCTTGAGCTCCCATATCTTCCGTCCTCCATCCCCTGAGCCCTGTCCCTTTATCCCTCCATCCCTTGAGCCCCATCCCTCCGTCCTCCATCTGCAGAGAACTCTCTCCATCCCTCCATCCCCTGAGCCCTGTCCCTTTATCCCTCCATCCCTTGAGCCCCATCCCTCCGTCCTCCATCTGCAGAGAACTCTCTCCATCCCTCCATCCCCTGAGCCCTGTCCCTCCATCCCCTGAGCTCCGTCCCTCTGTCCGCAGGGTGCTCCAGAGCGGGCTGGAGGTGGAGCGCTTGCGCCTCAGGAACTTTTACCACTACTACCACTCCAAGCGCGGCATGTGGAACACCCGCAGCAAGAAGCCCTCCAAGGACTAGTGCCCAAGCCCAGGCCGTAGCCACCGACCCCTGGCACCTGCCTCTCCCCCGCCACCATGGCCACCGTGCCCTGGTGCCAGCCTGGGGGGCACCCAACACCCACCGTGGTTTTCCTGGGCAGGGGGGAGTGGGGAGGGCCATGGCAGGTGGTGGTGGTTAAAAAAACCAGGGTCTAATTTCTTAGTCAGCAATGAATTCATTAACTCCTTAGTGCCGGTGGGTCCTGGGGGTTTTGCTGCATCCTGGAGAGCTGTGCCAGGCTGGGGATACTGGAAGTGGAATTGTGGCATCCAGGATACCTTTGCAGCCCCTTTCCTGTGTTGCCCCTCCCTGAAATACCCAGTATCTCATCCCTGTGTCAGGCTGGGAAGCTGAGCTTTGGGGGGGAGGGAGGGGGGCTAAGAACCCACTGGGACTGCCCAAACCCTCCTGCTCCCCTTCCAGGACCCACGGAGGGAAGGTGGGGGGGTCTGGCTGTGCCCTGTACTCGGAACATGCTGTGGGTGGGTGGCAGAACCTTGAGGCTGGCACTGCCTGTGCCAGGGGGGCTGGGCTGGGGGAGACAGGCAGAGCCTGGAGCAGGTACGGGCAGATGACATTTCCAAGCTAATTTCTGTGAAATTATGAGGTAGGAAGCTGTTTTCAGAAAGTTTTTGTCTGTTTGGTTTGTTTTTTTTTTTATTCTTAAAAAATTAAAATCAATGTCTTGGCTGGGATTTCCCTCTGATTCATCACCCCCACACCCAGACAAGGATGCAGGATATGGGAGCCAGGCTGGCCTTTGTCCCTTGGTCCCTGAGGGTCCTCTCTCTGTGGTGGGAGTGGGCAGCAGCATTCCATGCTCTTTCCATGCAAGGAGGAGGCAGCACCCTGTTTGATGCCCGGCCACATGCCCAGGCTTGCTGAGCCTCCACCCCACACCTGGGCTCCACCCAGCTCCATGGGGGGCTGCCCTGGTTCCCTGTGCTCCTGCATGTCCTGGCACACTTGTCCCTGCACACCCCTGTCCCAGCTCTGTGCCTGTGCTTCCCCTCACCTGTGTCTCTTTGTGGTGGGTGTCTAAAGGGTTCTGTCTTATCCCACCTGCCATGGGCTCCTGCTCTCAGCTGGGTCCCCCATCTCTCAAATGCCCTGGGCTCCTCCCTGAAATAGTCTTGGAGTTTCCCCCCAGGCGTTTCATTCCCCATTTGCATCCCCCAGGCTCACTCGGAGCATCCCAAGTTTGAAGTGAGGATGGACAAGGGGGCTCAGCCACCCATGTGCCATCAGCAAACAGCCACAGTTGGGGGCTTTTTGTCCCAAATTTGCTACCTTTGGCCATAGACTCTGTTGGGAAGGGACCATCCTGGCAGGCAGGAGTTGTTTCTCCCCTCTCCTTGCCGTGCTCCGTTTTTTTTGCAGCACGTTGGAAACGCTTTGTTGTGGGTGAGGGCTGTGCCCGCTGCGCTGGGAGCTGCTCTGTGGCTGGGCAGAGCGGGTGGCCCCACGGCCCCCAGTCCTATCCCAAAACCAGCCTGGCCTTAAGCACAGCTTTTCCAGCAGCTTCCCAGCCAGGAGAGCTCCAAAAGCCACCACCATTGGAGCAGGCACTGGGCCCAGCCAAATCCAGAGCTCTTGCTGGTGCTGGGAGGGACTGCTGCCAGCAGTGCCATCCCCCCTGGTGCTGGGGACAGTTTAGGGCCAGCTGATGGTGTCTGCTTGGGACAGGGCCAGCAGCACAACGCTGGAGGGTTTGTTTCTCCAGTGGTGGCTGAGCTGTGGCCAAGGGATGACACAGGGATCATGGGGATTGCAGGAGCCACAGGGAGCCTCTCCCAGGCCAGGTGTTGGAGCCCCAGGTGACAGTGGGGTGTGGGCAGGTCCCCACTCCTGGAGGATCAGCCCTGGCCCTCCCTGCCCCACAGGGACTGCAAAGGTGTCGGGGCTTGTCCGGGGTGGTGGAGGCGAGCTCCAGCCTGGAGTTCCCTTGCTGAGGGGCTCCCCCAGCCACGGGCCTGAGAGGGGAGGTTGTGGAGGCTGGGGGGAGCACAGGAACCTCCTGACACCCCCGGGCTGAGAACGGGCCACACATGACAGCAGTGGCCGTGTGGAGGGTCCTGGCACCTCCTGCCCTGCACTGGGCTTTGCCAGGGGCCTCCCTCCTGGTGTCCCCTGGTGAGTGTGGGATGTGGTGGGGGGCTTGGGTTAGTGGTGGTAGGAGCTAAGTGGTGACCCCCCAAACTGGTTTGGCCCGTTTCAAACCCTCCCTCTCAGCTTATCTGGCTTCAAAGGGCTCCTGCTCCATCCCACGCACACAAACACGCTCCCTGCGAACCAGGGGGAGCCCCCCTGCATCCCAAAATATGTGTGTGCCCCCCAAGCTCTGCCCCTCCTCCATCATCTCCTTCTGGCATCCCCCAAACCCTCCCTGCTGCACCCGTGGGTGCCCCGAGCTGGGTGCCCAGGGGATGTGGTGGGAAGGACACATTGGATCATGGCCATGGTGGCGGTGGGGATCCCTGGGGACTCTGCAGCATCATGGAGGCGGCTGAGACGTGGCTCCCCTGTGGGGGCTGCCCCCCCCGGACCCCTGGCCATGCTGAAGATTTTGAGGAGTCCCAGCGATCCCAGCCTTGGCAGGGAGGCGAGCGGGTTCCATGCAAAACCCCGGCGAGGAGACTGGTTGGGCGAGGTGCGGGGCGGGCCCGCGCGCCCCACGCCCGCCGCAGACGCCGGCGCCCACCCGCACCCTGCAGCACCCAGGGGTGCACCTGCCCGCCCGAGGATGCTGCAGGACAACGGCCCTCCGGGGCCACCCACCCAGGTACGTGCCGGCCACTCCCGCGGCCATCGTCACCACTGTTCCCACCGCGGGTCCCTGGGGGAAGAGCCGGAGTCACTCGCCCTGCCACGCACCCTGTCGCCATCCACCGGCCAGGGTGGTGCCGGGGGGGTCTGGGGCTCCAGTATGTGGGTCTGGTGGCTGCCCAACACCGGCCAACTCCGGCCAGGAGGTTTTCCCTCCCTCCCTTGTGCCTCGGTGTCCCCAGCGTGGCTCCTGGCACGTGCGCGCGCTGTCCGGGCTGCGTGGAGCCACGCCGGCCGCTCCCTGCCCCAACACCGATGGCCCCGGCGGGCACGGCCAGCCCTGGGGGACCCGGGCGTGGGCACGGGGACTCGGTGCTGCTCGGGGGGTGGGAGAGGACGCGGCGCTCCCGGGAGCCGGGGCTCCCCGGGCATGTGGCTGTGTCACCCGCGAGGCAGTGACAGAGGTGCCTTCAGGCTGGGGGGGTGGTCAGCGGCTGCTTTAGGGGTAAAAATAAAGCCAACCCCAGACTGGGTTTATTTAACTCCGTGTCATTCCAGCTGTACTCGGATCCCCTCGGGAATCCCTCAATTTTCCTTCAAGCATTTCCTTTGTGCTGATTTGCTGTTTTTAAGCCCCCTGGTGTATCCCCTTCCTATCCGACCCTTCGCCAATTAACGAACTGCTTGATGAGGCCAGCGCTGCCTATTCCAGCTCCAAGCGTTCCTTGAATCCCCCCGGGACCTCCAAATTTCCATTTGTCAGCTGCAGGGCAGTATTATGGTGGGGGAATGGGGGTTTGGGAGGGAGACAGAGCTCGGGGAAGGTGGCGGTGCCAGTGGGCTCAGGGTTGTCCCTGGAGCCCCTCTGTCCCCCAGGGCTGGGGGGCTCCCGGGATGGCCCCGAATCCCGGGGATCCTGGCACGGGGACGGCGGGCAAGTGTTGGCATGCAGAGGGAGCGATCCACTCCCTCCGCCCGCTGCGGGGGGAACCCGTGATTCATCCGGGCTCGGAGGGTTGGGAGCGCTTGCCGAGCTCTGCCAAACGCGGTGCGCCCGTGGGGTGGTGCCGAGGTGGGAGAAGAAGGGGGGCCTCGGGGGTTTTACTGCGTGCTGTACCCCAAAAGGCTCAGGGGTGGCCCCTGCGCAAGAGGGGGCTCCCACAAGCCCCAGGTCTGGGGGAGGTGGGTTACCCCCGTGTCGGTCCTTGGCACTTCGTGCCACCAAGGGGGATTTGAGGGGGACCATCGGGGGACTGCCACCCCAAACTGCTGGCCCGCAGCTCTTGCCACCCCGCCCCTGCCTCGGCTCCTGCTGACGGCGGCACATTCCTCGGGGACAGCCGCCCTTTTCACCCCCGACCGAAGCACACGGTGTCACCGCCGGGTGTTGTAAACCCGGCCCAGCCCGGAACGCTGCTGTCGCTGCCGGAGCGGTGACGCCAAGCGCTGAGCCAGGGCTGGCCCCAGAGCCAGGCCCGCGTAGCCACGCTCACCCCAAACCACCGGGCCGGTGACACGGAGCCACCGCGTCCCCGAGCAGGGGCTGAGAACGGCCACAGCTCCGGTCAGGAATGAGGCGCTCGGCCAGCGAGCCGGGGCTGCGGGACAGCGGCGTGGCCTGGCAGCGGTGGGATTTCGGGAGCTGGTCCCGAGCACAGCGGGCCGGGGGGACGTAGTGTCCCCAGCCTGGCTGTGATGGAGCGGCTCAGCAGGTGGGGCGAGGCTAATTAGTACCTGTGGTGGCAGCGGGGCCTGAGTCACCGCGTTCGTCACCGCGGGCCCGCGGCGCTCAGCCGCCCCTTTTTTATTAGCTCACTGGAGTGACAATCTGGGGGTCTAGAGCTATACAGAGAGGTCATACGGGGGTCCAGAGCACTCTCCTCAGAGGTTTCCCGGGAGTCTTGAGCTCATTGGAGGGACATTGTAGGGGTCTGGGGCTCAGTGGCAGGGCCAGGTGAGTCTCTGGAGGTCAACGGGAAGGATCTCCAGAAGTCTGGGGGTCTCCTAGGAGACCACCTGATACTTCAGGGCTCACTGGAGGAACAATGTGGGTGTCCAGGGTTCAATGGCAGGGATCAACAGGGAGGCTTTTGGGGAGCCCAGGGCTCTTCTGGGAGGTTGCCTGGGGGTCTTGGGCTCATTGAGGGGACAGTCGGGGGTCTGGAGCTCACTGGAGTGGCTGCCCAGGAGTCAGGGGGTGACTGTTCGAGGGGATCCTGCCTTTTCCCAAGGTAGGACCCCCAGACCCCTGGACCACTCGCCTCCCTCATTCCCGTGAGGTCGTCCCTGGACACCTCCACCTGTGGCGGTGGTGATGGTGTCAGTGGTGATAATGGCCCCGGTGGGGCCCCCTCCTTTTCCCGGCGAGGCGTGGCGGCGGGGCGGGACGGACGGGCTGGGACGGAGCCTCCCTACGGCTGGGGAACGCCGGAACGCCGCCACTGCTGCCGCTCACCTGCGCAGGGCGGCCGGGCTGGCTACGGCCCCTCGCCGCCATGCAGGAGACTAACGCCTTCCTGCTGTCGGCCCTGCAGCCCGAGGCCGGCGTCTGCTCCCTGGCCTTGCCCTCGGACCGGCAGCTGGACGAGCGTGGCCGGGAGGCGGCCGAGGCCCAGCGGCTGCGCAGCGCCCGTGTCCAGGAGCAGGTCCGCATCCGCATGATGCTGCGGGGGCAAGCGCCCACCCGCCCCGAGGACCTCGCCGACGGCACCAGAGGTGGGAGACCCCCCGGGACCCCCTGGGAATACGCGGGGGGACGGGTGGTGGGAGTCCCTCGGCTGGCACTGGGCTCTGGGCACGCCCTGGCTGCGGGTTGGGGGGTGCCCCCCACCCTGACCGAGTCGCCCGAATGCCCCCGAGCATCCCCAGCACTGGGACCAGGGGTAGCTCAGCCCCAGCGTGGGCTCGTTTCACCCCACTCGGGGTCCTGCCTGAGTTCCCCACCTGCCCTTGGAGGGCTTTGCGCTGGTGGGGTCCCACGCCCTGCATTTGACTGGCAGGAGGGAGGATTTTCCCGCCCTGGCAGAGCCCCCTCAGCCCTGAGCGGCAGCGCTGGCCGGGCTCCAGCTCCTCCATTTAACGTCTGCGCCGGCGGCCTCCGCCCTGCCGCCCCGCCCGGCACCGCCGGGATCCCCCGAGCCCCGACCCCGTGCTAGGGACCCCAGCGGTGGGGACAGACCCCCTCTGACACCCCGAGGGCTGCCCCAGGCGTGAGTCACGCTCCTGGCACCACCAGCACTGGCGGCGTCCCTGCCCCGTCCCTGTCGTGTCCCGCCGGCGGCCCTGGGGCGGTGGCTGGGCAGATGGGCAGCGTGAAGTGCCATGGGGGGCAGCGGGGTGTCCAGGCCCCTGCCAGGGTCCAGTTCCCAGGGCGGGGGAGCCGAGCCTGGCTGTGGGGGATGCCTGGGCTGCTGATCCAGCTGCGGCAGGGGGGACCGGCCTGAGCCGCGGCGTCCCCGCCAAGGTGCCAATTAGTGCCCTCGCCGTCGGGGCACGAGGCAGGGCGGGGAGGCCACTTCTGCTCCCCGTGGCCAGCGGGCAGGTGAAGGCGGCCTCCTCCCACCCCTCTGTCCCCCCAGCTCTGCTTGCGCTGCCATGGTTCCCACAGCAGGTCCCCCTGGGATGAGCTGGGGCGATCTTTGATCTCCAGATCCCTTCCTGCCTTACCCGTGCTTACGCTGCCTCCTCTGTGCCTGTCCTGCAGGCGGTCAGTACAGCTCGACCCTGCGCTCCTCCTTCAGCTCCCGCTCCCAGAGCAACGGCGTGGACCCCAAAGCCTCGGTAGGTACCGCGGCTCTCTGCCCTGCCCACCACCTCGGCTTGCTGAGGAGAGCTCTGAGCTCCCCTGGGTGGGGACAGAGGGGTGGACTCCTATTAACCTTCCGTTTTCCCCCCTGCAGCTGTACCAGCCGCTGGCCAAGAAGGATTTCGGCACGCTGCGGGGCAGCGGCTGGTCCTCGCGCTCGGCCGTGGACCTCACCCCGCACAAGCGCACGGCCACCGTCAGCAACGGGGGCCTGGCCAAGGGCCGTGCCTACGTCACCGGCTACGCGGCATCGCAGGTGGCCAGCGCCTCGCCACGGCCCAGCTCTTTCCACGAGCGCAACTTCCGCTGCCGGCAGAACCTGGACACGCTGTCCTTGCGCTCCCTGCGCCTGGCCGACGGGCCCCTCCCGCTCACTGACGACCGCTACAGCGTCCTGTCGGAGCAGCTGGATGCGCCGGGGCACCGGCAGCTCTACAAGAGCCAGACTGGCGGCGGCTTTGGCCGCTCCTTCGCCTTCGAGCGGCAGCTGAGCACCGGCACGGCCGCCAAGGCCGCCTGCGACTGGCTGGACGGCACCGAGGGGCCACCGAGTCGCACCATCCGCGCGCCCGCCATGCGCACGCTGCAGCGCTTCCAGAGCAACAACCGCTCGCGGCTGAGCACCAGCTCCTTCGGCACGGTGCCGGCGGGAGGCAGCGGCGCCTTCCTGGGGCTGGGGGAGCACAGCTCCCGCGCCCCCTCCGTGCGCAGCCTGGCCGAGTCCGGCCACCACCTCGCGGAGCCGCGCGCCATGGAGATGTACAACGGGCACAGCACACTGCTCGGACACCACGCCGGCGGGTGAGGGCAGGGGGCTGCTCCGGGGTGTCTTGGTCCTTGTCCCTTCTGTGGTTACCTGCCAGGGGAGGGCGAACCCCTCCAGCTGCCACTGGGCACAAGGGATGTTGGGAAGAGGGGTGGGGTGGTGGGTGCAGCTTGGTCCTGTGGTGATGAACCACAGCACAGGCTGACCTCCAAGTGTGTCCTGCCTCTGACCCTGGCTCCTCCATGGACATATTCTGAGACAAGGCAGGAGGACGATGCTCATTCCCCTGGGAATGGAGTCCCATGCCCAGAGCAGGGGGAAGGAAATGGATGGGTGGGGCTCCTTGGAGATGGGGAACACGGTGGGACGCAGAGGTGGAGGATCCTGTGGGACACTCTCCTGGGACTCACCCGGCTGCGGTTCCAGGTTTGATGACATCGACCTGCCCTCGGCAGTGAAGTACCTGATCGCTAGTGACCCCAACCTGCAGGTGCTGGGCGCTGCCTACCTGCAGCACAAGTGCTACAGTGACAGCAGCGCCAAGAAGCAGGTGAGCCCTCGGAAGGGTGGGAGAAGAGGTTTTCCCAGCAGGAGCAGGGGGTTTCCCAGCCCCTCCGACACTGCAGGCAGGTGCAGGGGCTGGAGGGAGTCCTGGGAGCGCAGCATGTCTGACCCCCCGGGCTGTCCCCCAGGCTCGCAGCCTGCAGGCCATGCCCAAGCTGGTGAAGCTGTTCAACAGCCCAAACCAGGAGGTGCAGCGCCACGCCACCGGCGCCATGCGCAACCTCATCTACGACAACGCCGAGAACAAGCTGGCACTGGTGGAGGAGAATGGTATCTACGAGCTCATGCGCACCTTGCGGGAGCCCGACGACGAGCTCCGCAAGAACGTCACAGGTTGGGGACAATGGCGGGGTGGATGGGGGTCCCCCTCCCCTGGGGGTGGCACTCCCCTCATGTGAGTGGAACTGGGGCGATGCTCCACAGGGGCGATCCCTTTGCTTGGTTGTCACCAGTATGATCCCCCCTGGGGAGGGGAGTTGGGGTGGATGTGTTCTCCAGCCATTCTGGTACTGAGGGTCCCCCTCTGTGCAGGGATCCTGTGGAATCTGTCCTCCAGTGACAACCTGAAGGATCGCCTGGCCCGGGACACGCTGGAGCAGCTCACAGACCTGGTCCTGGTCCCTCTCTCTGGGCTGGGGGGCTCGGGTGTCATCCAGCAGAACCCCTCAGAGGCGGAGATCTTTTATAACTCCACGGGCTTCCTCAGGTATCTCCTCCAGGTCCTCCCACTGGGAGCGAAGTTTTGGAGGGAGGAAGAGACAGGAGCATTGTCTGAAGGGCACTGTTTTGGGCTCAAGAAGGGGTGGCTGCGGGGGATCCCCTTCTCTCCATGACAGAACTCTGTTCCCGTGCAGGAACCTGAGCTCTGCCAGCCAGCAGACCCGGCAGAAGATGCGCGAGTGTCACGGGCTGGTGGACTCCATGATCCACTATGTGAACAGCTCCCTGGAGGTGGGGAAGTCGGAGGACAAGGTGAGCCCCCGAGCTGGTTTTGGGGGGGGGGGGAGCTGAGGTGCTCCTCCCCCATCCCATTGTGCAAAGGCACATCTTGATGTCGTGCTGGGAGAACCAGTCCGGCTCCATCCGGGCTCCCCAGGCAGTGCTGGTGACATGACTCTGCCATGGAGCCCCTGTGCCAGCTGGACACACCCTGTAGGTGGCCCAGGGATGACACCCTTGTGTCCCCTGTGCCCCCCAGAGCGTGGAGAATGCTGTCTGTGTCCTGCGCAACCTCTCCTACCGCCTGTATGATGAGATGCCCCCGTCGTCACTCCAGCGCCTCGAGGGCCACCGGAGGAACGCGGGCGGCATGGTGACAGGGGAGCTGGTGGGCTGCTTCAGCCCCCAGAGCAAGAAAGCCCGGGAGGTCAGTGGGGGCACATCCTGGCCATGTCACTGGGGTGGGGCTGGCACTGGGAGGCGCTGGCAGCGGAGGTGATGCCAGGGCGGAGGTGGACGCCAGCCTCGGCTGGTGGGTGGGACACACAGGTGAGCTCAGCGGAGGGTGAATCAGGTGTTTGGGGTGAATCAGGTGTTGAACCCCCGCTTTTCCATGCCATGGGGCATAATACAGCCAGGATGACCTGCCAGCTCCCTGCCCAGCAGTTCAGGCCAGGCAGGCAGGGAGAAGGGAACACTGGCAGTGAGGGACACTGCAGAGGGGACACCCCCAGAGTCTAACAGGGCCCTTGTCCCTCAGCACTACCTGAACGCGGACATTGTCACCTTCACGGAGGTCTCCAAGGACCCCAAGGGCATGGAGTGGCTCTGGAACCCGCAGATCGTGGGCATCTACAACCGGCTGCTGCAGCGCTGCGAGCTCAACAAGCACACGACGGAGGCGGCCTCGGGCGCCCTGCAGAACATCACAGCTGGGGACCGCAGGGTGGGGAGAATCGGGGGGTCCCCACCGCCTGCCCGTCACAGCCGTACTGGGAAGGAACACCTGGGCAGTGTTCAGCCCAACCTGCTCCCGGTGAGCAGGAGGAGGAGGGAGCTGACGGAGTCTCCAAGGGGGTGTTTGCCTTGCAGTGGGCGGGTGTGCTGAGCCGGCTGGCGCTGGAGCAGGAGCGCATCCTGAATCCCGTGCTGGACCGCGTCCGCACTGCTGACCACCACCAGCTGCGCTCCCTCACCGGCCTCATCCGCAACCTGTCCCGCCACGCCCGCAACAAGGACGAGATGTGTGAGTGCCGGGGGTGAACCAGGGCTTGGGGGGTGCTTCCCAACCTTTTCCTTTGCCTCCTGTTATCTCCAACCACATTCCAACCCCATCCTGCCTGCTGCATCCCTGTTTGCAGCTGAGCATGCGGGCTGCTCCATCCCCCGTTCCCAGACATGGCTCTGTCCCCCACGGCTCTGGCCACCAGCCCTGATGTGCCCTTTGCCCACAGCCACCAAGGTGGTCAGCCACCTGATCGAGAAGCTGCCAGGGAGTATCGGGGACAAGGCCCCGCCTGTCGATGTCATTGTGAACATCATCGCGGTGCTCAACAACCTGGTGGTGGAGAGCCCCATGGCCGCCCGCGACATCGTCTACTTTGATGGCCTCAGGAAGCTCTTCTTCATCAAGAAACGACGGGACAGGTGGGAGCTGCCGAGTCCCAGCTCGCACCCGGGCTCCTATCCTGCTCTCCTCTCCCTCCCTGCTCCAGCACAGTGGAAGAGGGTCACAAGTTTCCCTTCCCAAGCCTTGGTGTTGGAGTCCCCAGATCAGCTCACAGTAGCCTCGTGGCCACCTGCCAGCGCTTTGTCACCCCATAAGGACACCCCACCATCTCCACAGCTGCCTTTTCCCATCAGGGAGCCTCTCTCTGCTCCTGCCTGTTGTGGTGGGATCCAGATGTTCGCCCTTGTGCCTCTCCCCATCTACACTAAGCCCCCAATCCCTCCAGGCCCCTCTGGGGTGGTTTCCTTGGGCTAGTGGGCATTGTCCCATGCTCAGTGATCCCCAAAACCTCATTGCATCCTGTCCCTTTCCCAGCTCGGACAACGAGAAGTCCTCCCGAGCCGCTGCCAGCCTCCTGGGAAACATGTGGCAGTACACCAAGCTCCACCGGGACTTCAAGATGGTATGTACCCATTCCAGAGCCTCCCGCAGCCAGTGGGAGGATCCCTAGGGAATCAAGGCCAGAGGATTCATCCCAGAGAACGACACCACCCAAATGCTTCCCAGGATATGGTGGGGCCCCACTCCATGCCTGCTTTTCCTCAGGTGTAGGGACATCCCAGAGCATTGTCCCTGTGCAGGTGGGGTGGGGACGGCGTGGCCCATCAGTGCCAGAGCAGAGGGGCTCTGTGTGCCTGATGGGGCTGTCTCCTTGCAGAAGGGGTACCGGAAGGAGGACTTCCTCAGCCTGTGAGGACACCCTGGGTGCTGGAATGCCTCGCTGGGATGTTCCGTGCTGCTGGCCATGCCGTAGGGAGGCTGCTCACTGCTGGACCCCGACTCTGTAGACTAATCCCTACATCCCATGCGCCTCCCGCCTCCACCGGGTCCCCTTCCTTGGCTGGGGGACACTTGTCCTCCCTTCTGCCCAGCCTTAAACCCAGCGGCTGCTTTCGGCTCTGCTGTGGGGTGCCACTGGAACCCCAGTTAGGGGGGACTGCCCCATGGCATCCCTTGGGGGCCCTCTCCACTCTCAGGCAGCTATCTGCAAAACTTGGCTTGTCCTGCAGCTTGACAGGGGGGCAGGAGCTGCGGGGAGTTGGGAAGGCTCCTGTAGAGCAATTCTGCGGCAAGGGAACATCTGAGGGTACTTCATCCCAGCGCCCGGAGCTGCAGGGCTGGGGGGGTGTCTGCGCCCTGTGCCTCTGTGGGATGTGCTGCGGATTATACTTTTGTTCTGCCCTGGCTGGGTGGGGATGGGGCTTTGCATGGCTTGGGGGCTTGGAGGGCTCTGAGGTGGCTTCCCACATTTTATAGGGGGGCACAGTGCCTGCAGGGAGCTGGGAAGTGACGCTGAGACAGGGCCTTCTCCCTTTGCTAGGGAGGGTGGGCAGGGGGTTGTTGTGTGATGGGGCTGCCTTTGCCCTCCCTGCAGGAAGCCTGGGAGGGCCTCAGGGCCCCATGTGTCACCCTGTGAGGACTGTCCCAGCATGGCAGAGCTGCTGCTGTCGCTCCTCACCAGCTGCTGCCAGGGCTGGGCCCTGCTGGCGCAGCTGGAGCAGGATCTGGGCAGGGCCGTCCGGGTCAAGTTTGCTGAGCAGTGTCACCCCATGGGTGGGGAGATGCCCCCTGTGTCCCCAGCGCTGGGTGCAGATGGGTCCAAAGCTCTCTGTGCCGCGGTGGTGGCTGGGAGGGGACACATGGGTGGGCTGGGGGTGGCTTTCAGCTGCCAGTAGATTTGGGGCTGGGAGCCCCCATGCTTGGGGAGCACAGGGCACCCTGGGGGGGATGCTGTAGAGTAGGTAGAGGGGTGGGAGGACTGGGGGAGCGGGCAGAGGGGCTGGAGTGGCCCCCATGGTGAGCAGCACTGGTGTGGTCCCGGCTCGGGGTCACAGGGTGTTTGGCTCTGCAGCTCTCTGTGTACAACCCCCCCAGCCCTGTGTACTCCTGAAATAAAGGCCTTGAGTGATGCTCACCTGCACCTGCATTTGGATGGCACCTGGGAGGGGGGGGACAGTGCCCCAGTGACACCAGTGCCATGGGGACACCAGCACAGGGTGAGCTCACCCCATGGTGCCACACCATGCTCCGTGCCTGGCATGGCTCTGAGTTAGTGTGACAGGGACACTGGCGTGGGAAGGACAGACCAAAGCACTGCCTGCGGTGGCAGTCCAAACACATGTCACCTGTGTCCCCATCATGGACAGACCCAGGGGGTGCAGCAACCTTTTATTGTCACAGGGGTTTCCATGGGACAAAGGTGCTGCCGCCACTCCTGTTGGGCACTCCCTGGGGCTGGGGCACATTGTTCCTTGGAGAGCATCACCCATTCCAGCACTTGTCTATCGCGCAGGAAGAACATCCCTGCCTCCCATGGCAAGGGACAGGGCCCAGCCACCTGGGTGGCACCCAGGGTGTATTATGGGCAGGGTGCTCCTGGTGATGGTTTTCCAGTTTTCTACCTTGGAGCCAGCTTCTGCTTTCCCAGCATGGCCGTGGCTCTGATCCCATTATAACTCCCAGGCTTCTCGGCCCTGACCTGGTCCGTGCATCCCCACAGGAATGGGGGACACCTGTGGCCCTGCTCAGATGTCATCCTCTGTCACCAGGCAGTAGAAGTCCGTGCGGGCGCCGTAGTTGCGCGACCCCAGATCCGAGACGTCGAGCTCGGAGCGCTGCCTGTCCCGCAGCTGCGTGTCCTCCATCCCGCTGGATGCCAGAGCCCTGGGAGTGCTGCGGCCACCGACGCGGGGTGGCGGGGGGCTTCCGAAGACGCGCCCTCGGAGGCCTGGCAGGAGCAGGGAGATGGGTTTAGGTGGAGGGAAAAGAGGCTGCACCCACCCCGCCTCCACAGGAGCGGGAGGCAAAGCCCAGGAGCGACCTCCAGCGCGCATTTGTCCCCTCAGGAGAAGCAGCAGGGACACGGACCTGTGCCGAGGTCCCCATCCGGGTCCAGGTCTCCTGCATTGTCCAGGTAGCTGCTGTGCAGGATCAGCATGGGGTCCTTGTCCTCCTGCAGCTGGGTCTGCGGGTCCCCCACGCTCCTCAGGAAGGACACCTTGCGTGGTAGGGCTAGGCACAGCTCCTTCCAGAAGTCTGACGATGGGGTCTGCGGGGGCCGGGAGGGGATGAGCCGGGCCGGGACCACCGGAGCATGGCCCCGCACGGTTTCACGGGCTCAGCCCGCTCTCCCTGGCACTGGGAGCTTGGCCAAGCTGAGGGCTGTGCTCTGGCGTGGCACCGTGCCCACGCGCCGGCGGAGAAACCGGCCGGGCCTGCTGGAACGCTCCCCAGGGCTCCGGCTCCCAGCCTGGCCCCAAAATGGCCGGAGTGGCCCTGGGCCAAAGCTCCGCTCTGGAAGCTGAGGCTGGGAAGGCCCTGGAGTGTCACGGGGTCCTGACCATGCAGGTTTGGGGGGTGAGCTCTCAGATCCAGGGCTCTTCTGGTTGGGTTTTTCAATGTCCTCCAAAAGGTGAGTGCCCCAACCTGCTCTTTAGCACTGGAGCCTGGGGCACAGCCCCAGAGGGCAACTGGGAGTTTGACCCAAAATGGGGAGTTGGGAATGGAAGGTGGTCCTGCTCAGCTCTCACCATGGGACAGCCCCAAAGGACAGCACGGAGGTTGTCACTGTGGGGTGCTGGGGAGGGAAAGGGAGTTCTGGGGGGCGTCAGGATCCTGCTCAGCACTCACCATGGAGCCGGCTCTCCACACCAGCAGGGTCACGGTGCTTCGGTGCTGCTTCAGCAGGGTGATGGTGGGGTGAGTGATCTCCCGGTACTGGCTCTCGAAGATGATAAAGATGGGTTTCCTGGAAAGCTCCAGCAGCCTCCAGAGCCCATCCCTGCGAGACAGATGGGTGACAGGAGGGTGAGGGACCCGCCAGCCCCTCTCCTCTCCTGTGGGAGCTGCTCTGCTCCTACCTGAAGCTGCTGTTGCACCAATCCTGCTCCAGGTATGCGACAGACAGCACCACGATGAGGCGCCGGCACCGGCTGACATTCATGATGAGGTCAGCTGACGGCTCTGTGGGCAAAAAGGGTGTCCAGCCCCCAGGTCCCTGTGTCAGCCCTTGCCCAGTCCTGTGTGGTGCCTACCTGAGTTGGGCAGGATGTTCTGCTCGTCCAGGAATAGCTTGTAGCCGTGGCGGTTTTCCAGCTGCGGCTTCATAATGAAGTGGACGAACTTTCGGTCATCGGGGGCAGTGGTGTGGGAGACGTAGGCATCGTACAGCTTCCCATCTGGGGAGATCCACGGAGCAGGGACAACATGGGAAGGGCTGTGTGAGCCCCCAGACTATGGGAGGCCATTCCCAGCGGGGTGTCACCTCTGGCTCACCGTTGATCTCCAGCTCTCCATAGCGGTCCCGGTACCAGAGGAGCACATTCAGGCGGCATTGGACATAGAGCACAGCCAGGAGCACCAGGAGCACCAGGACCAGGAGGGCTGCCAGCACCGCTGGCACGTGCCCCACTGCCTCTGCCAGGACAGGGAAGGGCATAGGGAGCAGCATACCTGGGTTTGCTGCAGGTTTGCACCCCGATGTGGGAGAGGCAGCAGGGCCCCTATCACTCTCCTCAATCCCCCCATGCACCTGGGCTCTCCGTGGGCTGCCCCCTCCCTGTCCCCATTAGGTTCCTACCTGCTCGCCGCAGGGTGAAGGTGGCCGTGGCATTGCTGATCCAGCAGGCAAACACCCCGAAATCGGCATCGTGGGTGAGGTTGAGTTGCAGGACGCTGGCCAGGAGCTGCTCCGAGGAGTTTTGGCTAGACCTGACAGGACATGGGGTGCTGTGGGTTGGCCTATGTGGTGACACCCACCCAAAAGCAGACAGATGGATGTCCCCAGGGCAGGATCCTTACCAGACAGTGTCCTGGCTGCTCCCGCTGCTCAGCCACTGCCCATCCTTGCTCCAGGAGGGAATGGGCTGGCAGCACTCAGTGCCAGCCCAGCGCACAGTGCAGTTCAGCTCAACCTGGCTCCCCAGAACCAGGTCCAGTGTCTCATTGGCAGCCGGCACCAGGATTTCAGGGGGCACGCTGCAAAGGTCTGGGGGCACAGAGAGGAGGGGGTTTGGATGGGAAAACTGATCCAGCTCCCCCCAGGGCACGTGACTGCTATAGCCATCCTGGAAAAACGTGCTCTGCCTTGAGAATCTGGCAGTGAGTGGTGTTCGTGGCTGTTTAGCAACAGGATGAGCTGGTTTGGGGGGCTGGGAAGGACCCTAGGCACCCTAAGAGTTTACACCAGAGCAAGACCCCCAGCTGAGCTTGCACAGGGACCCTTCCCAACTGAGAACAGGGGAGGATTGGGATTTCACCTACCTGCCATGGCACGCTCAGGTGACGGGCGCGGGTGCTGCCGGCATCTCACACGGCGTCTTCCGGGGGGGACAAAGTCCACCTGCCTCCGCCACAGGGCGGGCTGGGCCTGGGACAGACCGGGAACAGCTCTGTGAGTGCTGGCACAGGGAGGGCCCAGCCACCCCCATTGGCCCCTGCAGCGATTCTGTCTGGGGGTGGTGGGTGCTGCTCTGCGGTAAAGCCAAAGCCACATCCCACCCACAGCCTGGTGGCCACTGTGTCACCTGCCCTCCCTGCACTGACTCCCAGCCTGGCTTTCCCAACCATGAATTTTTGCCTGGGAGATGATTAATGACCAGCTGGGGGTTGCAGGATTTAAAAAATGTGCCTTCAACCCAAATCCAAAACCAAGGTGGGGAAATGAGCTCAGCCATGGGAAACCACAGCTTTGGGGGTCTCAGTGGTACCTCCTTCACCTGCCAAGCCCCTGCCTGGGCTGCAGAGCTGCCTCCAGCCTGACATGCCCTTGAACCTGCTAATTACTAGCGTTCTGGTTTGTTTATGGAAACGCAGCCTCCCCCCTGGAGAGCTCCTCGGCGAGCACGGTGTTCCTGGCTTGTTGGGAGCCTCAGCGCATTGCTACCCTGTGCCCAGGGATTGGCACAGCTGCACAGCATTCCAGGTGAGCAGGGATAGCACAGGGATGGCACACAGGGATCCCCCCCCACTGGCATCACCAGCGGTGTCACTGCGCTGGCCCCGTGGGAAGAGGCAGATACTGGGAGCAGACAGTGGAAGAGAGCCCTGCAAGGCTGGGCTCCTGTGTCCCCACACACCTGATGTGGGTGATGTGGGTGCTGGGGCTGAGGTGGGAGTCATGGTGCCAGTGTATCCATGGTAAACAGCCAGCCTAACTCTGGGAGTCAAGAGGGGTGAAAGCCTCTCCCAGAGCTCCTCTTTGCTCTGGAGCTTCAGCACTCCTGGATGCACCCTGATTTTGGGTGGGAGCAGGGTTGGTCCCCCCGTGTTTGCTGGTGTGGAATGGGAAGGGGAGGTCAGTGGTGCTGCCTGGGTTGGAGCAGGAATGCAGGCACAGTGCTTCCCTCTGGAACAGCCTAGTGCCAGGCCTGGGGCGAAAACAGGGATCAAGGTACACGAGAGACACCCAGTACATGTTCAGCTTGACCAGCTGGAAGTGATTTATACCTAAAGGATTAACTGAGTTTCTCCATGGCCAGGGACGGAAGGGGACAGGATGCAGAAGAGCCAGCCCACCTGGATTTCACATGGAGAAAGGGTGGGAGATGCTCACGAGGGTGGTGTGGGGCTGTCTCTGCCTGGCATGATGCTCCGGCTCCATGCCTGGATGGGTCACTCCTAAGCCATTTCCTCTGATGCTCAGGATAAGGAAGCTCCAACAAGCTGGCCAGGGCGTGTGGGGAGGCTCCAAAAGCCCCGGAACCCTTTGCTCCAGGGAACGACAGTGTTGGAGTGGGTGCTGGGGCTGCTGAGTGCCAGGAAGGTTGGAGCGCCGGGAGCACCAGCTAACGGGCAGCAGTGGCTCCCATTTCCCACATCCTAGCGTGGGGATACCCCGGATTTGAGGCAGAGGACCGTGTGGACGTTGTGGGGTGGTGAATGATGGCTGGGCGTGGCATTCCCTGCAGCACGGACACGGGGAAAGCGAGGAGGGCAGGGAGGCGTCGTGGCCAGGGAGTTGTGGGGTGGGTGTGCCGAGGGAGCAAGCGGGATGGAGAGCTGGAGGACAGCGAAGAGCCAGAATGGGAATGCGCAGGGAAATGGGGTGAGGGTGAAACCCTGCTGACCTCATTTGAGGTGGCTTCAGCCTGGAAAGGGAAGCAGAACAGAGCTGCATTTACCTTCGGAGCTTCCCCAGCCGCAGGCTTCCTGCTCGTCGCTTCCCGCTCGAGCCGACCCGACCGGCCAGATCAGTGCTTGGAATTTCTCTTCTTTTTTCCTTTCTGTTTTAATAGTTTATCTATTTCTCCACCCAGTTCAGCCCCTGCCCTCGGCCGGTCGCTCCCGCTGCCCCAATCCCCGGCCGCCAGGCCCGTGGGAAGGGCTGGCTGTCCCTCCCTCCCACTGCTCCACCTCCACCTGAACCTGCGGGGGGAAAAATTCAACAACTCCGGCTTCAGGGGAGGGGAAAAGAGAGGAAAAAAGAGAAGAGAGGGGGACAGCAGCACACCCAGCAGGTGTCACAAGGCTTGGGGGCCAAGGAGGAGCCCCCTGGTTTTCCGTGGCTGGAAGAGCGCACAAAGGCGTCAGGGCAAGAAGAAACCTGGCATCAGCTGTGTCTGTGGGCATCGTGGGGTCTCCTGTTTGTTTCCATCTCCTCCCTTTCCTTCTCTCTGTGCCTTTAGTGCCTTTTTGCCAGATGAAGCTGGTTCTGGAGGTGGTTGCTCCGGCTGGCGCTGGCTGTGGGGAGCTGGATCTGCCCGTGGCCGCTGGTGGACGGCAGGTATCCCCTGTGCTAATCACCATGGAGGTGATTAGAGCCTCGGGGCATGGATGTGGTCACAGCAGCACCAGCAGCCTTTGGACAAACACCAGCCTGAGATGCAAAATCATCAAGCAGCATGTGCTTTGAGGCCAAAAAGGGAAGAAGAGGGTCACGGGTGCAGTGTATGTATTTTTATATATATTTATATTTATATTTATATTTAATAATAATATATTATTATATTTAATAATATATAAATATATGTAGATGTGTATTGAATAACTATGTATATATAAATACACAGGTGCAGGTCGCAGGTAGGTCTGTGGGCCTGTTCCCATGGAGAAACACCCTGGCTCTGACTACTCATTGTTAAGGGCAAACTACCAGTGTTGTTGGCTTGTTGTGAGAGGGAACCCTGTTGGATCTCTGAGGAAAATCCCCTGCTTCTGGGCCCCACAACCACTGGCTGTGTGTATTTGCAGCAGCAGGTGTTGGAGCAGCCCTTTTTGAGGGCTTCCCACTTGTCATGGACACTGTGATGCATCAGCTGTAAAAGCCGGTGTAAATCTGTTGGATTTGTGGGATGGTGAAGGATTGCATGGAACAAGCCCAGGTCCTGGGGATGGCAGGAGTGTGGGGAGGCTTGGGAGCAAATCAGGAGCTGATAAGACCTTTCTTGTCCATCAGGGTTATTCCCATGGTATGTAAGTTAGAGGAAGGAACAGAGGCAGTTTTGGTCACAATGGTGCTAGAACAGGACAAGCCTGAGGACTCAGCAGGCTCCTTTCCATTCCCTATGGGATTGTTAGCAGCTTTCCATGCTCTTGGGAGTGAAGTTTTGAGGCTGACTTAACCTTGGTGCCTTTCTCTGCAGTCCTGACTGGGGTGTGTCACCTCCAGGGCACAGCCCCCAGGACCAACACTGTGGGAAGCCTCTGTAGTGGGACCCTCATGGGACACAGGCAGTGTCAGGGTGGTGTCCAGCCAGGCTGGGGTTACTGCCAGTGGGAAGGGAGGGGACTGCCCCCCAGTTCTGCCTCTGGGATACCCTGTCACAAGCCCCTGAGCTGGGCACCTGCCCAGTCCTGGGGTGTCACCCCGTTTCTGCTGCAGACAAACCCATTCTGTCTGGAGTAGGGGGGGCAGCCACTAGTGGTGTCTCTGAAGGAAAAGGTGGGATAACTCTTTAATTTGGAATTTGCTGTGTTTTTCCCGTTTTCCCCAGGTATTTCCATGATCCCGTCACGTTTACCCGGCTGTGTTCCCACTGTGTTCCACAGCCAAATCCTGGTGTCCCACCAGCCAGCTCCTACGCAGCCATCAGAGAGGGCACTGCAGCTCCCACCTGCTGTGCTTGTCCCCACTAAGACAAGGAAAGGTTTTGGGGGAGGATTTGGGACGACAGAGGAGGAGGGCAGGAGCAATACCAGGCAGCGGGTGATGGTCTGCGTGTCTGCGTGGGTGTTGTGTTTATTTACCGACGGCTGGTGGTAGCTGAGCCAGGAACAACTCTCTCTCAGGACCCGGCTGAGCCCGGAGCTAAACAACGCCTTTTTCCAATGATCATGGAGACACCAGGGTGGAGCTGCGTCCATGGAGACAGCAGGGCGGAGCTGCAGCCGTGTGGGAGTCATGCCGGGGAGGAGTTTGGTGAAAGAGGGACTCAAATTGCCCAGTGTTCGAGAGTGAGGAGGTCACAGAAGGCAGTGGAAAAACAGGCCAACGTGCAAAAAAGAGGGCTGTAGAGGGAGCCTGGAATGAGGTGAGTGGTGTTTCCTGTGCTTAAGGAAGTGAGTGACAAGGACCCAGGTCATCTCCTGCAGCCCAGCAGCCAGGTGCTGCCCCTGGGTTTGTCCCCAGCGCCACAGCTCTGTCCCAGCCACTCCCCGTGCTGGGGAGGCACATCCCGGCTCTGCCACAGCATCCTTCCTTCCCAAGTCAGAAAACTACTTGCTCCTGTGAAGCCACTGTCTTGTCATCACTTCCTAGCTCAAGTCCAGCTCGGTCCCAGATGGGACATGTGGCACCATGTTGTGGGGTTCATCTGGCACCCCTGGCACTGCCAGGCTAAGAAAGGGGCTCGAATCCATGTTCTCCTTCTCCTTCATGAGTGATGGCTACACCTCAGTGCAGTATTCCATCATGCTGGGGACAGAGGAGAGAGGCGTTAGGAAGGGAACTGTCTGAGTTGGGAAGTGTGAAAAAGCATTCTGAGTAGGAACTTCCCTTACTACTACTACTCAGAACTCCATTCTGAGTAGGAACATGCTCTTCCCCAAAAGAGATGGAGAAAGAATGACAGGCTGTGTGTGGGAAACCCCTGTTTGTGGGAAATCCCACAGTCAGTAGAAAGGTAGAGATGGAAAGCTGTGACAATGTGGTGTTGTGTTGGTTTTGCACAGCCTGGTTTTTGGTGGTGGGGGGACACAGAGGTGGCTTCTGTGAGAACCTGCTGGAAGCTTCCACCATGTCTGGCAGAGCCAATCCCTGATGGCTCTGGAAGGTGGATGTGCTGCTGGCCAAGGCTGGGCTAATGAGAGATGTTGATAAAGCCTCTCTGATAACGTATTTAAGAAAATCAAAACAAAAAGGGGCACATGTTTTTTTTTGTTAGCCAGAGAAGAGGAGGAAGTGAGAACATGTGAGGGAAACAACTTGGAGACACCAAGGTCAGTGGAGAAGGAGGGGCAGCAAGTGCTCTAGGTTCTAGAGCCGAGATTTCTCTGCAGGCCGTGATGATGACTGTGGTGAAGTAGCTGTGCCCCTGCAGCCATGGGGATCCACGGGGGATGCAGAGATCCACTTGCAGCCCGTGGGGTAAGTGCCCATGCTGGAGTAGTGGATGCCTGGAGGAGGCTGTGATCCAGTGGGAGACCCCGTGGAGAGAAGGGGCCCCTGCTTGCAGGCTGGAGCAGCCTGTCCTTGGAGGACTGACCCCATGGAAGAGAGACCCACACCTCAGCAGTTTTGGGAGGACTGTGCCCATGGGAGGGACTCACATTGAAGCAATTTTGGGAGGACTGCTACTTGTGAGATTGGAGCCATGGTGGAGAGGGTCCCAGAGAACTCTCTCCTGTGGGAAGGGACCCCATGGTGTAGCGGGGGAAGGACTCCTCTCCCTGAGTAGTGGAATAAAAACTTGGGTGACGAACTGACCAAAACCCCCATGCCCTGTCCCCTGCACCATCAGTGGAAAGGAGGGAAGGGTTGGCGGAAACAAAGGTGTTTCTAAGGGCTTAACTTACTTCTCATTATCCTCCTCTGATGTTGTTAGGAATAAATTCACTTTGTACTTCTAAGTTGAACCTGTTTTGCCCTTGGAATGTTTTCTCCCAATCCTTATCTCAACTCCTGAACCCTTTGTTAATTTTTTCTCTCCTCTGCCCAGCTGTGGCAGGGGAGGGTGAGTGAGTGGCTTTTGTGGGTGCCTGGAGTTTGCCCAGTGTCACACCAGGACAGGTGTTTCCTGAACCCCGCTATCTGCTCCCATCGGGATTATGGTGGCAGCTGGGGCAGGGTGGCCATGGAGGGGGGTCAGGCTGAGCCCTTCCCAGAGCAGGGCTTAGCCAGTATGGGACAGCAGCCCTGGGGCAGCTACAATGGTTCTATTTCCCACCGAAATACTTAATTCTTTCTCTTTAAACAAAGTTTAGATCTAAAACCTGGGCAAAGTTCTTCCCTGGACAAAATCACTTCTTGTTTTAACTTGGAGCTTTTCTTTTCCTGAAGGAAAAGGGGCTGCAGAGCAGATGGATCCTGAAACCTGGCAACCCCTGGCACCTTCCAGGGCATCACTCACCTCAGTTCATTTTGGAGATTGCTGTGTTTTTCCCTCAGAATTCGATTCTTGACCTTCTGGGGGACATCGGGGATGTACCAGGCTGCGATCAGCTTCACACACAGAGCCACATGCTGTGGGGAGCAAAGGCAGTCAGGGCCTCCCAGCCCTGGGCACGAGGCACAGATCCAACCCCTTTCCCAGCCCTCTCCTGCCTCCCTGGGTGCTCACCTCGAAGAGGATGAGGAAGGCGAGCCGGGCTGCGAAGATGTGCCAGAACTGGACGGTGTAGGTGTAGTCGTCAGCGTTCCGGTAATCCCGGTACCTGCAGCACAGCTCCGTCAGTGTCAGGCCATTCCATTCTGGCCTGGATATCACGGTAGGGGGGCAGGGGGTGGCTGCTCTTACCTGCACTTCTTGATCTGGACCCCTTTGAATTCTGGCAGCACCTTGGTGTGGGGCTCGAAGTCCTGGATGTGGAATACTGAGAGGCTGTTGTTGATGTACCCAGTGGAGCAGCTGTGGGGAAGGACTGGGTTGAGCACAGATTGTACCCTCCTCTTCTGGGGAAGCAGAACCCACCTAGGGCTCTCACTTCCCACTTTCTCAAAGCCTGGTGGAAATGGAGGGCTCAGAGGCTTCTGTCCTGTTTGAGTGAACTGGGTCAGTCAGCCAAGGCTTGGAGAAACAGGGGCAGGGCAGGAGAGAGCATGTGCCTGTATCCTGGGAATCCTGTAGCTCTCCAGTGTTACACACTGCCCCTTCCAGTCACTTTACCCACCACAGGGATGATGTGATGATGCCATGTGGGAATGTTCCCGGGCTCCCTTTCCCTCCTACCTCGCTTTGGGGGACAGCTCAGCTGTCTCATGCTCCTGCAGTGGTGGCACTGAGGCAGGAGGGGACAGGGCTGTGGGGATGCTGTGGGCAGGGACTGTCTCGGAACTGAACTCACTCCATGCTGGTGTGGTTCTCCCTCGTGCAGGGGCTGTACATGTACTTGTAGACCTGCACAGGGATGAAGTCAGAGGTGATGGCAATCACCAGCCCGTTCCCAATGACAGCCAGGGTGCCGATGGTCTCTAGGACCTGCAGCCAGATCCCTGTGGGAGAGGAGCAGCCGGTGAGGTCCCTCTGCCAGCTCACTGCCACCATTCCAGCTCAGGGACAGCTTTAGCCTGGCCAGGTCAAGGAAGGAGCCTCCAAGCTGCCCTTCAGCCTCTGGCAGAGTCTGAAGCATCTTGTCTTCTCTGACTCATGGCTCTCCCTGTGCTGTCCCACGGCCATGGGGTGCTCAGGGGCTCAGCCTGGTGCTGGCAGGACCCCTCTCACCGATGTCCTTGGCCTTCCTGGGCACCATGCGCCGGCACAGCCGCATCATCTTGATGGCATCCATGTGGATCTCGATGACGTTGTTGATGAGGGCCAGCAGTGGGGCCAGGGGGAAGGCTGCCACGAAGATGGTGGTGAAGCTGTACTGGATCACTGTGGAGGGGAAAACACGGGGTGCTGGTGTGAAGCCACCACAGAGGGGACGTCCCCTTTTTGCCTGGGTTTGTCCTACTTTGTGGCTTGGGTCAGAGGGGTTTGCAGAGGTGGAAGGGGGAGATAGCCACATCTTGGGGATGCCCAGCTCTCACAGGGCTGTCAGAGAGTGGGGTCTGTGGGGATAGTTGAGCCAGCCAGGCACAGGCACAGGCACACCCTGGGGTTACAGCTGTGGCCCTGGAAGGGGAGGAAGGTCCAAGACAGGGCCAAAGGCTAGCACAGTTTCCAGCTCTCTGTTTTGAGAATGATCTTGGTGTCCCAGGGCTCTCAGAGAGGGGCTGGGTGTGGAGCTGTGGCTCCTTGCCTGTGTATGGACTCCCTAGTATCAGTCACTCCCCAGCCAAGGAGTACACATGGACCTGCCCTACGTACCTATCTCCAAGTACTCGTTGAACAAGCTGAAGACGTTGACCTCATTGAGTTCATAGTTGTTCAGCCACTGCCTTTTGCAGGGGTCCTCTGCCTCCTCCTCCTCTCCTAACATCATACTTCTCTTCTTGGGGTGCTTTTGCCTCTTCCGTAGCTGGTGGGATATCCAGCTGCAGTGGGAGAGAGGGATTTGTGTGGCTGTCTGTGGAGGACAGTAGGGCTGGGCTGCTGCCAGCACATCCCTGGAGGAAAGGGAAAACAAAAAAGACCAGGGCTCCTCTCTGGAAAGTGTCAGTATGGGAAGCTTACGGGACGAGATACTCCATGATGTTGCTGATGGTCTGCTTGAGCAGCATGATGACAGCCATCTGGATGAAGAGGTCGGTGATGCAGCCGCTGGGGTGGCACTGGAGGGGACAACAAGACAGGGGTTGTGCCCTGCAAGCAGGGTGGGTGGGCCCGAGGGACCCTTTGGCAGGTGCTATGGGAGAAAGCTGAGCTTCCCAGAGGCTCCCTGGGCAGTAGGGAAAGGAGGAGGAGTTGTTTGTGGGGTCAGACAGTGGGTGCCTCACCTCCTCCAGCCTCCAGTGGCCAGCGATGCGCACGTAGTGCCCTGGGTGGCCATTGATCCTGAGCAGGGAAGCAACAGTGATACCCATGGGGTCATGGCCTTTCTGAGTCCCAAATGGGGTCCCTGTGCCTCGTGGGGAGGGCAGAGGGGCTGGGCTGTCCGTACACACTGGGGAGAGTCGGGAACATTCATCCCGAACCCTGGCTGCCCTGTGTTCTCCACTCACCGTCCCAGGAAGAAGGCGATATAGATAAGCGAGGAGAAGTTTGTGAAGAACTGGAAGAGGAAGATCTTCACAGTGAAGCTGTTCTCCCGCTGGGAGAAGGTCCGTGGTTCCTCTAGGAAAGGGAGCAATGCCCAGGGGCTTGGTCATAGAGGAGTGGGACGTTGCCCTGCTCCCCCATGGGTGCCACCACAGCTCTGAAGGTCCAAAGGGTGTTCCTGCCCCTTGTGAAGCCTTCCCTGCCCTCCACCTGAGCCCTCTGATGGAGGTGAGTCCAGCCAAGCAGGGAGGTCTCTCAGAGCCATGAGCTGGGGGAGAAGGGGCCTTAGAGCTGGGAGGAAATTCATGTTGTGACCTCTCCTGGAGCTGGGGTGGCTTTCTGCTCATGCCAGGTCTCAGCTCTTTAGGGTGACTGTCCCTGCAGAGCTGGCCATGGGACAGCATGTGGGCCACAGGTGAATGTGTGCTGGGGGCTTCTGGCCTTCCTGTCTGGAGCTGCCTGGGAGTTGCCTTGTGCTGGTGAAGGGAGGCTGGCTGTGCTCAGGGACAAAAGGGTGCTGCAGGTGGAAGACACCCCGTTTCCCTTACCCAGGTCGCAGAGGAAGAGGGCCACGTGCCAGTTGACCTGCAGGACAGAGAGATATGATGAACAGGGGAGGCTGGCCACGGAGAAATCCTGGCAGGCACGCCGTGTGGCTCCTCACCTTGGTCATGATAACGATGGTGAGGTAGTGCAGCACGGCCCCCGTCATCACAGCGATGGTGTCGGCGTGCTTGCTCAGCAGGTTCACTTCGCTCTGTGTGAACAGTGCCATGGCCACCGCCCGGTAGATGACGAGTGCGTGGGCAATGCCGATCAGCACCATGATCTGTGGAGAGGGAGAGGAGGGGTCAGGAGCCTCTGAGGGCACGTGCTCCATTGCACCTGATGGTCCCCTCAGCAGGGCCCTGGATGTGGCCTCAAAGGCAAACCAGCGCCCTTCAGTGGAGGCTGACAGGTTCGTGAGGTGGGTGTAGTGATAGGACAAGGAGTAATGGGTACAAACTGAAAGCGGGGAAATTTAGGCTCGATGTTAGGAAGAAATTTTTCCCTGTGAGGGTGGGGAGATACTGGGACAGGCTCCCCAGGGATTTTGTGAATGCCCCAACCCTGGCAGTGTTCAAGGCTGGGTGTGACAAGGCCTTGGAGCAACCTGGGGTAGCAGAAGGTGTCCCTGCCCATGGCTCAGGGCTTGGGACACGTTAAGGTCCCTTCCAACCCTTAACATTCTGTGTCTCCGCCTGAACCAGTGTTGTGGTTTCAGTCTGAAACCAGACAGAAACTAAGCCAGGCAACCAGGCTAAACTACAACAACCAGTCTCACACTGACCCACAGTGGGGACAAGCACATCGGGATTTGCCTCTTCCTGCCCACCATGTCACTGCCTTGATCCTCACTGCAAGAGCAGAGCCTTCAGCCCATGTCCCCAAAGGGTGGGTGGCCCCTGCCATCAGCACAGTGAGGTGTGAGCATGAGGAAGCCCCAGGATCCTTGTGATGGGCATGGAACTGCCCCAAAACCTGGTCTGTGTCTTTGCTCCTTTGGTCCATGTGCCCTTAAACCAAACATTCCCATTGTCACCTGGCACGTACCATCAGCAGAGCCAAGATGAGGACGATGGTGCTGCGAAAGTAGGAGTGCTGGTACAGCCGGGGTTCGTGCTGCGAGTTATTGATCAGCTGCAGAGCCAGCTCCTCCTTAAAAAAAAAAAAAAAATTAAAAATGGGAAAGAAAGGACCCAGCAGTGCTTTTTTGCCCCTTGTGTCAGTGGACATGGGATGAGCAGTGCTGGAGAAGGACAGGGTTGAGCACCCTACCCACCAGAGGAGCATGGCCAAGCCTGATTGAGATCAGTGTGGGCAAGGGACCCCTCTGATGTGTCTTTTATAGGTCCAGGTGACTCCTGCTCTGAAAAGGGAAGCACTGAGCAGGAAAGATGATGTCCTCACCTCTTCCTCATCCCACCCGTACAGGTCCCAGTTGGTGGCCACAGTGGCTCTCTCCCTCTTCCACAGCTCCAGGAATACAGTAGCTGGATTGGGAAGGAGAAAGTGCAGTGACACTTAGGAATGGCTCTGAAAGCCACCCCTCAGTCTCGCAGAGAGTCACATCACATCTGACCTGATGGCAAACGAGCCTGACTTGCCCTTGGCCCGTGAAGGACAGGCAGTCCCCTCTGTACCTTGGTGACCTGGAAAGGGCCTGGACAGGCAGCAGTGAAGGAATGGGGATGGTGCAGGTGAGCTTTCACTGGCCTGGTCTAGTGTCCGTAGGGAATTTGAGATGGGTCATTTTTCAGGTGGAATGGGTGTCCTGCACTGCACCCTGGCAACAGCCACACCTCTCCAACTACTAATTGGAGAGTCTACACCTTTCCAATTCCAATGCCAACCACCCCTTATGTTAATTGGATCGATGGTCCTGATTGTGTCCCTGTGTGACCCAGCCCATGGACAGTCACGATCGATCGTGCCGTGGCTTTTTAGGTGGGACAGCCAGCTTACTCCTGAGGTGGCTGATCAAGGAAAGGGCCATGGAAAAGCCAGATGAGTGTGTAACTAAGGCAGTGATGGGATCCCATCATCCCACAGCAATTAAGAGGCTGTGCAGTGATTTGGGAAGGTGCAGGAAGAGTCTGGAAGCCCCTCCTTCCTGTGGTTGTGGCCATTTATAGGCAGCTGCTAGAAACTTGCTGGGTGCCTTTGGGGAGGCTATGCTGAGCAGAAACTTCAGGTAGGACAAGCTTCAGGTAAGGAATATTTGGGGAGCTGGAGGATATCACCAGGGTGGTTTTGTCTCTTGCTGTGTCTGGAAGGGGAGCTGAAGGCTCTAGAAACGGAGGATATATAACCCCGCCCCTCCCAAGGGTGAAGCTATGTTGGTGTCCCATTTTCCACCTTCTGCTCCCTCTCCCAACCACATGTGCTGAGCACCCAGGCATGGATACCTACCCCAGATGGCCATGAAAATGGCAAACACCACTGTGGCTTCATTATCAATCATGTGAGTGACCTGGAAGATATGAAGGAAGAGTGATGGGGCACTGAGATGCAGGGGCTGTGGCACCTCAGGGTCTTGTCGTGCTCGTCTACCCTGAGGCAGGTAAAGGTGCTACAGGAGGGCAAAACGCAGGAAGGTGATGGACACTGGGACTTGTTACTGGTAAAATATTCCATGGTGATGATGGAGACTGATCTGGGGTGGCTTTTCTTTTTAGTGGTGCGGGAGTAGTATGAGCTGGGAGTGTTTCCCCATCCTTTACCTTGATCCTGCCCTGGAAAGGGTGTTCCCTACCTTGGCGTAGGTGCAGGTGTCAGAGAGGACCCAGAACGAGCAATTCTGGTCGCAGAGCGGGCACATGATGGTGTTGTTGGCGTCACAGATCTCCTTGCTGGAAGAAAGGAGGAGAGAAGCCAAGGGGGACAAGGGTGCCTCAGAGCCTTCTGCAGAGCTGAATGGGATGTGCATTGGGCATTCCCAAGGGCCTTACCTCACCTGGCTGGAACTGAAAACAGTAGCCCCAGCTGCGACAGTTGCCAGCCCAGCCAGGGCAGCGAAAATCAGCAGGTAGGTGTACCAGCCCAGCCAGGCAAAGTACAAGGCCACCTTCTCTCCAAAATAGCACCTAGGAGGAAAGGTGAGGTGGGAGTTGCAGCCAGAAAGGAGATCAGATGTTCGAGTCACTAGAAAATGCCCATGGTGGCAGTATCTCAGTTTTTATGGTGTGGGGAGCAGGTTGGAGTCATGGATAAGAAATGACCTACTGACTGAGGGACTGGGAGCCCTGTATCCCAGAGGAATTAACTTGGTGCCAGCTGTCAGAGGTGCACTGCTATTTTAAGATCTCCCCTCTCCCCCAGAGCCCCCTGGCAGGTTTATGACGTAACATGTTCTCTTTGCCCTCCTGCCCCTGCCCATGGAGTTTTCAAAAACAAGAGCCATGCTCTTTCCTGGGATTTCATGTGGTTGTAGGAGCCCCACATTGCCTTTATTGCTCCGAGTTCAGCCTCGGGCTGGCTGTGCAGCACTGATCCTCTGTTCCCACTTCTCCTGCCTTCTGAATGTGGCTGAAAACCAAACAGGTTCATTTAAGTCCACAGAGACATGGGGCTTGTTTCATGCTGCAGGATTAGCTGATGGAGCTTGGAGCCACAGGGATAACCCTCAGGCTAAGAGCTTTGAAAGCTGCAGAGGCGGCCCAGGGCTTGTGAGAACAGCCAGGTTCAAACTAACGATTTTTAAGACAATGCAGGAGCCTGGCAAAGGGCATTGAGCTCTCTGGGTTTCAGGTGGGACCTCTTGGTTAGAAGAGACTCAACACTCTTGTGCCTGTGTTACCTGATCTCCTCAATTGGCTGTTCCTTAAATATAACTCTCCAGCGAGCCCACTTCTTCTTTAGTATTTCCCTTATCTCTTCTTTCTGGAGAGCAGAGAAGTTGGTTGGATGCAGGAACATCAGGGAACCCTTAATGCCCTGCCCAGCTCCAAGGCAGCTACCTGGAGCTTTGCCATGCCCTTCACCCAGCGAGTTCTTGGTGCAGCCCATCACCCACAAGTCCCCTCCACCCCATCCTGCTCCTCCATCTCTCCTGGATTTTCCTTTCAGGCACTGTATGCTCGGCCTCACCTTGTGCAGGGGAAAGGCTGCCTCAAACACCTTCTTCTTCATCAGGTCATGCAGCTTCTCTGGGAGCAGAGCAGTAGGGACAGGGTTAGTCTTAGTGATCTGGGGAGAGGAGCAGCTGGTTCCTGCAGTCCAAATCTCGCAGCAGCAAATTGACTTGTCTGAGCTCCCCCCTTTTCTATTCTCCCCAGGATGGCAAGGCAACTGGGATGCCAGTGCCCCGGATTCTTGGGCAGGATTCTTCCTGCAGATCCAGGCTGAGCATCACCCCTGTGATCCCCATTTCCTTACCTAAGTCAGATGTCACAGTGTTCTGCAGGATGAAGTGCACAACCCGTATCCTGAATGAGGAGAAACTCTGCTTAAAAGCAGTTCTGGGATACAAACTTGTGTTGTGTGGCTCAGGAAAACAGGGCAGAGAAGGGAGAAGGTGTGCTCTAAAATCCAGGAAAGCAAGGGAGGGAGAAACGTGGACAGTGAGAAGCCATCAGCTTTGCATATGGGAGGTGAAGGAAGGTTCTGTGGAAAATGAAAAGCCTAGCACAGCTATGAACCGAGCTGGAAAATAGATGCTGATGTGGAGAACAGTGAGTGCAGGAGGCTGGAAATCAGCTCAGCACCCACCTGGTGGTCACTGGGATGTCCTGCTGGGGACTGGAGTTTTGCTGCCTGCTGTCGGGGTTTGCCAGGATACGCTGGTATTTCCAGAAGATGTGCTGCGGGGCACGGACTCCATAAAAGAGCTTCGTGTCCTCAATTTTCTGGTGAGGAGTAGAGAAGGGCTGTTAAAACAGAGCCAGAGGGGCAGGGAAGGGCCAGAGCTGAAAGGGCTGGGGGCTCTGTGAGTCCTGGGGCTGGGGTCTTTTTCCACTGGTTGAGCAAGTGGGTTATTTTCCCAGTTCTGATTTGGTGAACAGCTCAATGGTTCTGGCCTCCCCCATTTCCTGGAATGCAGGAGCCCAAGCCAGGCCAAGTATCTGCTGCCTTTTCCTCCACAGCCCCTCACCTTGATGGTGAAGCCCTTCTTGCTCAGCTCATCCAGGAACTTCTTCCTCTTGATCTCCTTCTCACTGCCCATTTCATGGATGTCACTCACCAGGACAAAATCCCACTTCTCTTCATTCTGCCATGAAAACAGCAGGGGATAATTAGGGATGGAAAGCTGAGAGCTCTCCTTCCCAGCTCCAGCATCTCAGAGGTTTGGACCCTCATTGCGGCTGTGTAGAGGGGAACTGGGAATGAGCAAGGGAAATGGGGATTTGTCTCCTCCCCGAGCTGGGCTGAACCTGCTGCAGATGCAGAAGGAGCAGAGCTTACCGGAGAGGCAAAGGGGTCTGTGTCCTCAACAGAAAATTGCCTGCAGGGAGTCAGCAGAATTTCATCCTGGCGAAAAGAAAACCAGTGAAGGGAAGGCTTCAGCGGACTCCCTGGGAGATCCGGTGTTTTCCTCTTCCAGCAGCCTCAAAGAGATGCTCAGGGAGGAAGGTAAGAGGAGGCATGTGTGAAACTTTCTCCCACATGCTCCTGATCACCAGTTTGGGGTTTTCCCAAGCCAACCAGGGATTTGTGTTTAGAAATGCTGCAGGGACTGCTGCCCTGGGAGGGTGTGCAGCCTCCCCCAGAACTCATCGTGCCCAACGGTGCCTTGGGGCTGTGAGGGATCTGGACCAGGAGAAAAAACCTCCCTCAGCTCTTTCACCTGGTGCCCTGACATTTGCACTGGGGAAGTGTTCACCTTTCACCCTCTCTCTCCATGCTACAGTGGATTTTACAGGCTTTAATCAGCCTTCTCCATTCGTCAGTTGTTCCTATCAGATAGGGCACTGTTGGCTTTTTGGGGAGGGTGGGGAAGGTAGTTATAAATTCCAGTGAAGGGAGAATGGAGCACAGACAGTTGGAGGCTGGCACAACCCTGCAGGGAAGTAGGTGAAAAAAGTCCTTGGAAAAGGACTTGGATGTCCTGAGGACATCCATCCATGTTGGATGCCTCAGGCTGCAGCCAAGGGACAGAGAGAGGAGGATGAGCTGCTGATCATAAAATCATAGAATATCCCAAGTTGGAAGGGACTCACAAGGATAATTGAGCTCCTGGCCCTGCACAGGACCACCCCAAGCATCCATGTGCCCAAGAGTGTTGTCCAAACACTGCTTGAACTCTGTCTTTTCACTGTTCCCTTCCTGTGTGTCAGTGGCTCTGGAGAGAGCAGCTGTGCAACTCCCACATTCCTGGTTACAGGTAATTACACTCAGACATCCAATGGTGCAGATGTGGGGGAGCACAGAGCAAGCATCATGGAGTGGTTTGTGTTGGAAAGGACCTTCACACCCATCCAGCCCCCCAGGGACACTTTCCACTAGACCAGGTTGCTCCAGTCTGGTCTTGGACCCTTCCAGGGTTGGAGCAGCCACAGCTTCCCTGTGCACCTTGTGCCAGGGCCTCAGCACCCCTGAGTACACCAGATACAGGGAAGAATTTCTTCCCGGTATCCCATCTAACCCTGCTCTCCTTCAGCTTAAGCCATCAGCTACCCCCGTGGGGTTTTTTCCACACTTTGATGTGACTTGTGGTGTGTCCCGACAAACAGTTATGCCGCTGTTCCTGAGAAAAGGTGACGCAGCACAGCAGCAGGAAGGAGCTGCCAGGGATGGGAATATTGTCACTCGGTGTCACCAGAGACATTGTGGCCTAAAAGAGCGGCCAGCCAGACGAGTTCCTCCAACTGTAATCTTGGCAGCAGAGCCATGGTGGTGCAACTGTGCCCTGATGTAAGATCTGCATCCCGAGCTTTCACTGGAGAATGAGGCCATGGGAGCAGAGAGGCCGGGATGAGGAAAGGGATGAAATATTCTGCCAGATGCTTGCTCACGTGGATCAGCCAAAGCACAAGAGCCATGAAGAGACTGACAAGAAGGAGAAGCGGGAAGGCTTGAGGGATGCTCTCCCCCAGAGGTGCTGTTGTAACAAGAGCCAGAAGTTTTCTTGGATAAAAGGTCCCCCAGTTTATGGCAGGAGGCAGAGGGAGGGTTCTGGTGTTGTCATCTGCTCTAACCAGGTTTGGGGGCCAGGATTGGGTGCAGCAGTTTCCTGTATCCCAGTCTGTGCCCCTCTCTGGGCACAGCAGAGGGAGTGGGAGCCTCACAGGGATCTGCCCACTGCCGGTGCTTGGATGCTGGCATGGATCTGGCCTGGCACAGTCTTCACTGTCATGTTGGCTCATTCCTGCCTGGCTGGTTTCTCTCAGCTTCCATGTGCACCAGTCTCATCCTGCAGAAATTCCCTGCCCACGCCACCTGTGATCTTCTAGATGGACATGGAGGGGAAGCCATCCTTTGGGTACAGGAACATTTTGGGATGTTACTAATGCCACCTTGGCACACTTTTCCTGCTGCTGCTGTCCCCAGTAAAGCTTAAGATGAGGTGAAGGGACCTGCTGGCATCACACCTTCCTTTCGCAGGTGGCTCCCAGCTCCAACAGCTGCAGGCATGGTCCTGCTTGGGCATCCGAGCATCCCAGCCAGCACATCCACTTCCTTGGGAAGAGGCTGAGAGGTTAGCAAGGTGGGCTCACAAGTGGGATGTTGGATTCATCCCAGTGGCTGCTGGGGCTCAGGCTGCAGTGCAGGTGCCCAGCTTGCTTTTGTGGCCATATGGGGTGTGTATAGAATCCCAAAATCTGAGTGGCTTGGGTGGAAGGGACCTTAAAGCCTGTGCAGTTTCACCTTCTGCCAAGGGCATGGAGACCTTCCACTGGCCCAGGCTGTTTCAAGCCTTTCCAGCCTAGTGTTGGACACTTCCAGGGATGGGGCAGCCACAGCTTCTCTGGGCTATCTGTGGCAGGGCCTCACCACCCTCACAGGGAAGGATTTCTTCCCAATATCCCATCTAACTCTGCCCTCTGGCAGTTTAAGACTTGTCCTGCTGCTGCAGTTCCTGATGGGATGGCAGGGATGTGTGGGCAGGGATAGCCTCAGAGAGCAGCAACTTTGAATCACTGCTGCTCTCACAACTTTTAGTTTTTTCTTGGGAATTAGGGATGCTGTCTGACAGTGGCTGCTGTGCTCTGGCCTCACTGGGCAGTGGGGTCAGGTGCAGGTAAGGCTACCTGGGCTCTGCAGTGGTTGTATGAGCCCTGGGCTCTATCCCTGCTCTGGGTAAAGACAGTTTCAGTTTCACTCCTTCCTGCCCTGTGGTCGGAACAGGATGTGGAGGTGCCGCTGTGCAAAGGTGTAAAAATGACCAGCACAATGGGAAGCAGGAATTTCCATGCTGAAAAGGGTTTCCATGCCTCTAAGGTATATCATTGGTCCTTGTCCCTGGCCAGGTAACCCACTGCCCTGAGTGTTCCTTCTGGGAAATGGCCACAGGCACCCTTGGTCTGGGTGCGGAGTCACCTGTGTGAGTAACTGAGGACAAGGACCTGGATAGGATCTGGCATCCTTGTTTTCCTTTCCAGTCATAGATTGGTGTGGGGTTGGGTGGTTCCTGTCACCCACACTGAGATGATCAAATTGCTCTTATCTCCAGGATGTTTCTTACACAGCTTCCCTTGGAGTACTTCCACCTTAGTCCATGGCTTCCTGAGGAATGGGACAGCCTTTGCTTGGTCAGGCATACCTGTACCTTTACTACCTGCCCTGACTTTAGAGAGTTTGCCTGGCTTTTCCCAGGAAAAAAACTTGCATCCGTTCTTCCAAGTTAGAGAAGAAAAAGATCACAGCTCCCCGTCTGCCTTTGCTGTATTCCAGGTGCTCATGTAACACCTGAGGCTGTCACCTCTGCAGTGCTCATTCCTACGTTTACATAAGCCCCATCCCCATACCATCCTTCTCTGATCTGTGCTCTGGCACCTCTGAACTCTGGGAACAACACGTGGGGCCAGTGTGACCCCACTGCACCTTGGGATGGTGCATGGGACCGGCAGCACATCTTGCTTTCCTTGTCACACACTTGTAGGAATTTTGTACCTTAAAGGCTGAAAGCAGGTGAGTGGTAGGGATTGGAGGCTAGTGTATCCCTTGTTTCCAAGCCACAGGTGCTCTCTCACAGCACCTCTGAGCACCTGTGAATATCCTGGGAATATCGGGGCAGTTTCTGTTCCTACCTGCATGGTGAAGCAGAGAGCCTTCCTTGGTGCTCTTCTCTCCCGGAGCCCCTGGGGGCAGATCCCTAAGGAAAGGACTGGTGGGCAGGATGGGCTAGAAGCTCCTGGGCTCTCTCACGCTGTGGTTTCCTTCCCCAGCTCCTTCACCCGAGATCTCAGAGGTCTGAAGTGAACCGAGCGATGCCGTGACTTCCGTGTGGCACTCGTGCCTGCCTTGGGAGGGAGCTGCCTCGGCCTGGCAGCGGGCAGATATCGGGAGGAGGCGAGGGAGCTGCCCTTCACCCTCACCCAGAGGAGTGGCAAGCCCAGAACCGCCCAGTGCAGGTAGCAGTGCTGAGTTCCTCCTGCCAGCTCCAGAGCGCTGCTTTCCCTTCTGCCCCTCATGGTGCCAGGGCCATGTGCTGTACCCTGTGACATCCCCAAGAGGTGCCATAAACTGGCCAAAAGGAGCTATTAACAGAAGCTCTGGAAAGCTCTAGAAATCTCCTCTTGATGCCCCACTGGTTGGTAAAAGAGCTGTGGGAGTCGTGTGCTGTTTCCCCCCCATGTGTAATAGTGCTGTCGACCTGACCTTGAACACTTCCACAGCTTCTCTGGGCAAACCTGCACCAGGGCCTCACCACCCTCACAGGGACGAATTTCTTCCCAATATCCCATCTAACCCTGCCCTCTGGCAGTGGGAAGCCATTCCTCCTTATCCTGTCACTCCGGGCCCTTGTCCAAACCCCCTCTCCAGACTGGAAGAGGCAATCAGGTTACCCCAAAGCCTTCTCTTTTCCAGGCTGAACAATCCCAATCTTCTCAGCCTTTCCTCATGGCACAGCTGCTCCACCCCTCTGATCAACTTAGTGTCCCTCCTCTGGACTCTCTCCAACAGGTCGATGTCCTTCCTGTGCTGGAGACCCTGGAACTTGATGCAGAAGTTCAGGTAGGGGCTCACCTGAGCAGAGCAGAGGGCAAGAATCAACTGCAATCTGGACCTATGGTTTGGAAGAGGGAATAACTCTTATTGTAAAAAGTGAGTGAAAATGTTATGTGTAAGCCAGATCTTGCCTTACACCTGTTTTCTGGGGTGTGTGTGTGTGTTTTGCTTTCATTTACAAATAAGAAGAGCATTTCCTGGGAATAACAAGAGGGTCAATAACTGCTCTGGATTCCCTTGTGCCCTCCAACAGCATTCCTGTGGACTGCTATAAAATAAACTAAGTCCTGGGGGTGGTAATCCAGCTGCGTCCTGCTAGAAAAGGCAGCCAGTATTTTCAAAGTGGTGCTCCTGGTTAAGCCACCATCACCCTGTGGCTTTGCCAAATGCCTTGAACAGGTGCCAAACCACACCTGGGGATTATCTGGGGGGAAAAAAGAGTTGTCTTCCCAATGTCCTGCTATGCGTGAAACCAAGGTGTGGGCAGACCTTTAGCCTTCCAGGGGTGATCCACGTGTTTGGGAGCAGAGAACGGGCTGTATCTCTGTGAGAGTGTGTGTGTTTACCCAGAGAGAGTGAAGCCCTGCCAGCCCACAGCAGGGCAAAGGCCTTTGCAATGGGAGCACTGCCGTGTTCCAGGGAAATGGGGTTACCTGTGGGAGGAGCAGCTGTGGCACTCCTCCCACGCTCCTGCTTCTCCTTCCTGAGAAGAGCTCGGCTCTCTGGACAGCCCAGGAGGTCATGCACCCAGCAGCAGTTCCCAAAGCCCATGGATGTCAACAGCCAGGGGGGAAGGTGAGTCTGTGCCTGCAGGTTGGATTTGGCTGAGGTATATCCAGCCCCTGCAGCATCTTTCATGGCATTCAGAGGAGACCCTGCTGCTGCTGCTCCTGTTTAGGAGGAATTTGGTTTTGCCTGGGCAGGATTTAGCTGCATTTGCTGCAAGGCAGGTGAGCAAGTTGATGCTGACCCTCTTCCAGTGCTTCCCTCCCCTCCTGCATTTGCTGCTCTCTGGTGATTGGGGCTGAGGACAGCAGCAGGAAAAGCTGAAACTGGGGAGGGAGCCACACGAACCCTGTGTGAGCAGAGGAAGTTATTTAGGATGTGATCGGCTCTGTGGCTGCTGGGTCACACCCCCCAACCCACTGGACTCCAGCTGCCTTGGGCAGCGATTTGACCTGCATTGAGTGTTGGCAGGGAAGCTCCAGGAGCACTCCCTGACGTGTTAGTCCTGGCTGGATGTGGAGACGATAATTCCCACCTGAGGAGACTGCTGAAGGGTTTTGTGTGTGAAACCACTGAGGCTGGATAGAGGATGCCTGTCCACCTCCTGCCTGGCAGCAATGCTTTTGGACAGGGAGCTCCTCTTCCGAGGGTGCAAAGGCACTGCTTCAGGATGGTGCTCAAATGGCAGCAGATATCTGTGCCTTCTCATAAAGTTGGAGGTTTCACCCAAATCCTGGTCTGTTTGGATCCGTGGGTATCCCTGGAGCTACAGTCAATACGTTAGAGCAGAGGATGTGGTTTGGTGCGAAGCCCTGCTTGTAATTAAAGTACTGGGTGCTCATTCCAAGCAGGGAAGGCTTAGACTGGACATTAGGAGAAGGTTCTTCCCCCAGAGGGTGGTGGGGCACTGAACAGGCTCCCCAGGGAATGGTCACGGCCCAAGGCTGCAGGAGCTCGAGGAGCATTTGGCAATGCTCTCAGGCACAGGATGGGATTGTTGTGGTGTCTGGGCAGGGCAGGAGTTGGACTGGCTGATCTTTATGGATCCCCTCCAATTCGGGATATTCTGTGATCTCTTGGAACCACGTGAGTGCCTCCAGCTCTCATAAGGCATCGTGGGATGTGCCGGAGAGGGTTTTAGGCTGGAGGGGAGGGATTGTGCAGCAGGCAGAAATGTCCTTTATCTATCCCAGAATTGTGTTTTTGTTGGGCTTTGCCCGCTCCTCGCCCAGCCCGCTCCTGCCCTCCTGTGGCCAGCTCCGTTATTCCACAGACTCCGAGAACCCTGGAGTGGCTGGGGTTGGAAGGGACATGAAAGCCTGTCCAGTGCCACCCCCCTGCCATGGTATCCCCTGACACCTTCCACTATCCCGGGTTGCTCCAAGCCTTCCCCACCCTGGCCTTGGACTCTTCCAGGCATGGGGCAGCCACAGCTTTCCTGGGCAATCTGTGCCAGGGCCTCACCACTCTCACAGGGAAGGATTTCTTCCCAAATTCCCATCTAACCTTGCTCCCTTTCAGTATTTCATAAAACCATGGAATAGCTTTGGGTGGGAAGTGACCTTTAAAGGTCATTTTGATTAATGGCGTCCTGTAAATGTTTTCCCTAATTTCTTTCCCTATTTCATTTCTCTGCTCCCACAGGACTTTGCCTTCCCTCCCCACAGTATTCCTGGACCTTGTTGCCATGCCAAGATCATTCCAGAAAGCCGGAGCTCCCCGCCTGCCATCCGGGATCAGTATGGCACGTTCCGGATGAGGAGCCTGACCAAGGTAATTTGGGAAGGGCTGAGGAATTTTAGAATTCTTCAAATCCAAGGGCACAGGGACACTCTGCAAGCACCTGGCCAGACCCTCCGTGTGGGAACAAAATCTTTTGCCAAGCAAAACACATTTTTATTTTGCCAGCAGAACGCACATATTTAACAGATAGTTAACATTTCATCGCACAATGACGCGGGGACCGGGACAACCACGGCATCAGGGATGGGGTACCCAACTTTGTTGATGATGGGGTACCCAAAAGTTAATTGCTTTTTCGAGAGCCGCACGGTAGCCTGGCAAAGGACACTTCTCCCTGCACAGTTCCGGTGAGAGCGTGCACAATGAAGACATTTTGTTTAATTAATTACTTAATTAATTCGCTAGTTAATCGTTTAATTGGCGCACTTCGGCTGCCCTGAGGGGCTCCGGGTCCCGCCCTGAGGGGCGGTGGCCCCTCAGGGCGCCGCCTAGCGGTCACGCGGCCGGGGTGTGTT
>WAAG01016880.1:40729-101246 GCA_013390105.1 Tichodroma muraria
CTGCCGCCCCCCGCGCAGCCCAACGGCGGCGCCCCCGGTGCCGAGCGGGACGGCGCCGGGCCCCGCCGCAGCACCGAGTCCGAGGTATACGACGACGGCACCAACACGTTCTTCTGGTGAGAGGCGCCGGGCATGGCCCCCACCCCCCTCGGGGCTCCGCGTGGGCCGGGAGGGGCCCCTAAGGAATGGGATATGGAGGGGATGAGGAATGGGATGTGGGGGCCCCTTAGGAATGGGATATGGAGGGGGCCCCAAAGGAATGGGCTACACGAGTTATCTGCTACTCGTTATCTGCTGTTTACGTGCCTCTTCTGTCGCCGATACCGGTGCTGGAGTCGGCTGCAAGTGTTTTCCTGGTGTGGCCCTACTGCTAATTGTTTCTTGGCAATGTAACGGGAATTCAGGGCCGGCTTTTGGTGGTGGCACCTCTTTTCCCAGTCCTGGTTCCTACCTTTCCATGAGCAGGATCCTTAGAGCTGAGCCCGGCGGCTTGTCCTGCCTGCTGGATGCTTTGGAGATGTTCTCCAGTACCTTGGGAGTCCACTGTGTCCGGGCAAGCATTCCTGCCTGATTCCAGTTATCAGCATTGTTTATATGGGCTCTCCCTCTCCCTCTCCCCTCATCTTCCCCTCATCTTGGAAGAGGCTTTTTCCATCCATGCTCTTCCCAGTGATCCTGGCAGAAAGCTGAAGTTGTGGTGCCCCCCTCCTGCTGGGCAGGTGGTGTGTATTTTTGTATGTCTCAGGACGTAAAACGGGTGCAGAAACACACGGCTGGTGGTGTTGAGCCAGCGGGGAAAATCAGCTTTTTGTTAAATTCGGTACTTGCAGGAAGAGGTGTGTTTGTACCTGGAAAAGTGCTCTTAAATCCCGGCCTTGCCGGAGTTGTTCCATAAATCCACTCAGCAGCACGTGTGTGTGTAGGTAGAGGTGCTTTTCTGTGTGCTAAACACACGTCCCTTTCCATGAAGAAAACCAAGCCGACACTGAAGACGTGCGTTTGGAATACGAGCTGAGGGCGATGGGGATTTGGCTGGAGCCTGGCATGGAGAAGTGGGAGGGGAGGGCACTTGGCTCTCACCCTGCCAATCTGGGAGCCGAGGGTGTTGATCCCGATGAAGGAGGTGACATTCCTGCCAGTGCAAGCTGCAGAGGAACGCTGGGATGCTGCTGGATCCCGGCGGGATCCCTGCGGAGCCCTGACGCCCGCGGGTGTAGCCGAGGGACATTGTGGTCTCGGGGACAAAAGGACCTTTCCTGGCGAGCACACCACATGTCGGCTGAGCGAATCGCGGGATCCCGGTGCCAGCCTTTAAATGGAAAATGGGTAAAGCTGTCCTTTCCTTACTCCCTCGTTAAGGTGGCTCTTGACAGCTGTTTTGTGAAGCCTTAAAATACCTGTTTTTGCTGTAGAATCTCGCCTTGTTGCTGCTTTCTGTGATGGTGACAGGGTTGTCACCCCAGGATAAACGCTGTAATGCAGTTAGTGTGGCCATGTGGATTGTTCCTTTGGAAATCTGGATGTGCCTTGTTCTCTCAGGAGCTTCCCTGTGTTGGGTGGTCCCTTCCACGAGGGCAGCATGGGCAAGTGTGTTTCTTCCTTATGTATCCAATTTTCTTTTCTGTAGTAGCTTGTGCTGGCAACCAGGTGTTTAAACATCTGGAAAAGCCCCAAGGTTTTTCCTGGTGTTACTTTTGCCCTGTACCTGTTAGAGTATCCTTTGGCAATGACTCAGTTCCTACTGTGTCCAAGAATAAAGATTATCCAGAGGAATGATTTTCTTCCTGTGACCCTTGGGACTCCTCTTGTGCTGTGGAGGTGGCCCCAGGAAAGGGAGATTTTTAAGAGTGGCTGCCCCCTGACTTTGGAAAAATATGGAGTGCACCTTCTCTTTGGAGTTCAGGAGTTAGGGATAAGGTTACTTGCATGGCTTGCTCCTTTTTTGGGAGAATAGGAGATTTTGGGATCTGTGGACCCAGAAATCATTCCAGGAGTAGTTTAATTTGCAGAGATTATTTTCCTGCTATAAATGTGGTCCTTGGAAAAGGTGGAGCTTCCTAGCTGGCTTCCTGCTCTTTAAAACCTGTTTGAAACTTTGGAAAACCACTTTTTGTGCTAATATCTCTGGTCTTATTCCATATAAATGACTTGGGACTAGAAAATATTCCCTTGTGGGAACCTGTTCAGTCAGCATAGCCTAGCAGCTCCCTTTGCCATTAAGAAATGCCAAGGGAAGGGAACAGGAGGAAGCTTTCTGAGGCAGATTCGTGGTTTCTGTATCCCTGAACTAATTTCCTAGTGGAGAACTGGGAATGCCAGGCCTGCCTGGCAAGCCACTGGAACATGTTCCCTGCTGTTTCCAGCACCTTGGATTGTTCTTGTCTGTGTGCCTCCAGCAGGAGCTTTCACACAAAGCCCTGCTTGTTCTGGGGTCATTTAGTTGGATATTGTGTATGATGTTCTCCTAAACTTTCTGTAGGTATTTCATAGCTTGTCTTTAACCAAAGAAGATTTTCTGAGAAAATGTCCATCCAGTCTCAATTTGAGGGTGTTGGGAGGTGCCAGATGCACTTTTGCCACCGCATTGTGACTCTGTGGGTTAATTGCTTTTTCAAAGCCTTACTTTAATTTGGATCTCATTAGCTTTAATGTCACCTTTTGATTATTAAGGTGTTTATCTCTCACACTAATAATCTCGTATTGCCAGCACGTGGATGTGATACGAATTCCAGAGATCTGTGGAGCTCAGGAGGTTAAAATTAATAAGAAAATAACTAAAAAAGAGGGAATGGCAGTGATTCTGTAGGCTAATGGCAGTGTTTGTTGGAATTATTTCCACCTTTTTTGTGCAAGAAAACGTGGAATTTGCAGCTAAGGAAGAGGCAGCCCCTGCTGGCATGTTCCTCGTGGTTTGTCCAGTGTTGTGACTCTTCCCAGATGGCCTGGGAAATGAGGATATGCACGGGCAAACCAGCTGGTGTTGGAAAGAAGGGGTTGGTACTCAACCCAGAGCATTCCTTACCCATTCCTTGTGGAGATTGCTCTTATCTCTGAAATACTTGGGATTTGCAAAGGATGGTCTGAAGGAAGAGATGGGGATTTATCCGGAAGAGAGATTAGGGAGACAGAATATTTGCGGGTTGGCAGGAGCTGCTCTCTGTGCCCTCTCCTGAGGGACTGCCGTGGCACTTCCTTGAGCTTGCTGGGAGCTGAGCACGGGATTTTTCCCTGCTTTAATGGGACCATGCCGAGCCATGCTGCCCACTCAGGATTCACTGTGTTGGAGAAAGGAACATTGCTCCAAAGTCCTGGGTCACCCTGCCATGCTTTTCCAGCCCTCCCTGGAATGCCCTGGGGAGCAGGGACATCCAGGCCTTGTGCAATCCCACAAGGCCACGTTTGCCAGCTGGTCATGGATGAGAGGGCCTGTGCCTTGGGAATTGCGCTAGGGGAATGGCATTGGCCTTTCCTCAAATGAAGGGGTTGCATAGTTCTGCCAAGTAAGCTGGAAATGCAGAAGGAATATCTTTGTGGAAAGGGCCTGTCAGAGTTCAGTGCCTCACCTGGATTTCAGTTGCTCTATATTGCTTATTTTTTTTTGTAAACACATTCCCAAAGTTTTCAGGAAAATAGGGAAAAATGTGCTTAAAGGGTGTTACCTGTAATTCCCTGTCACCTGTCTCAGTAGAACTGCCCTAAACTGACTCCTGGGACACACATTTCCACAGGTTCAAGCAAAAAAATGTTCAATAATCAAAATAGGACATTTGTGGAACTTGCAAGCTCTGTAGAACTGATGGAAACTTCAGAAACTTTGGGAAATAGGTATTTCCTCCTGATTGGAAGGAAAACCCCAAATTTACTGAAGCTTTGCTGTTGACCTGTAGTTCTGGGTCTCTGGAGGTCTGTGCTCCTGGGCTTCTTTGAGGAGATGGCAAGGAAAAGGCACGTTGCTATTTTGGAGTGTCACAAGCCTGTATGGAAATTTAATCGGCGTCGGGTGACTTCAGGGATGTGCCGAAGATGTACGACTGCTCTAAGAATAGGGACTGTTTTATTAACTCTGAGAGTTTAAACAGATTTTAAAACATAACTTAGAGCTTAAAACCAACAGGGATATTTGTATGGTTGGGTTTGACTTGAAGTTTTCGGAACGCTCCATCTATCCCCAACAGCTTGCCTGTTACTTACCGTTATTATTTCAAACTTGGTTGGTTTTAAGTTAGTATTAATTTTTGTTGTATTTTCTTGTCTGTTATTCTTCACACAAACCCTCTGCTGCTTTTGGAGGCAAGGGTTTGTTGTACTATTTGCCATATTTTCTTAGAATTTTCAGGTGATGTGTTGGTTTATGGAGGGTACAGAGCTTTGACAGCCATTTAAAAAACTCTTTCAGAAATGATTTAGTGAACTTGCCATTATTTAAAATAAAGAATTAAATACTGAAAAAGTAGCTGATGGGACTAATTGGGTTTGCTGACAGATCCTTTCACCAGCAGCTGCAATTAATGCAACTTTTTTAATCCAAAGGGCAAACTGGACTGGCTCTCCTTTGGAATTTTGTTCCACTTAAGAGGACTGACCAAAATATTAATAAATAAATTCTTTGCATTGTGTTCCGGTGATTGGTATTGTGTTTAATGGAGTTATTGCATCACTGGTGACAAACAAGCCATGGATAACAAGGGTGTGGTCTCTGCTTCAACTGATTTTAATTTGTGGGAGATTGAATGAGGCCATGGGCCACCTGCTCCTGGGTGTTACTCTCTCCTTTTCACCCAAGGATCTGCCAGAATCTCCCAAAAAATGACGTGTTTAAACAATATTCTTAGATAATTTCTGTCATAGACTTCAGTTGGAAAATAAAAGTGCTCATAGTAATTTCCTTGACAGATCTGCAGCATCTCAATGACAGGAGAATGACCTAGCATGAAAAAGAGAAGTTGGGATCAAACTTAATCCCATCAACTAGGAAAAAAACCCACTTTTTTGTGATCTGCAGTGTGGGAGACCTTCACTTGCTCTCACTTGGTGTTTGAATTAGCAGGGCAAGGGCTTGTGTGAAAACAAACCTGATTTATTTCATTTCAGTCTCCCAGGGCCTGAGTGGGGAGAGAGCCAAATGTGTGGTGCAGAAAGGCAGAAAAATAAGCCACTTAATATTCCAGCTTTTTCACAGTTTGGGATTTGTTGTGAGTTCTCTCCCTGACCCTAGATATTTTGGTGCTCAGGTACATCAGGGACTGCTTTGCAGAGTTTCTGATGTGAAACCTCTCAGATCTGGCTGCAGTTTTTACCCCCTTTGCTTCGGGCATGTTGCCCAAACTCCTGTGTGTAATTCTAAGGGAAAGATTCCCAGCTTAGCTCTTTTCAACCTCCCAGGCTCCAAGCCAGAAGAACATAAGCCTTTCCATGCAATTCCTGCCTTGCTTACCTTGCTGGGTTGTTCTTAGCTCGCCTTTCCCTGGTGTGTTATTTTAAAGTGTGTGTGGAGATGAAAACAATCCCCTTGTGCCATTAAGTTCATCCTGATCTCTCGGACGAGCCCTTCCTTAAGGTGAGCTGCTCCTTTTTGTGGAATTTTATTTTATTTTTCAACTCCTGAGCTGTGAGAAGACATGGTGTACATCCGTATTTCCTGGCTTTTTTCCCTTTCTGAAGTGGATTTGTGTGATGCTATGCTCCCTCTAATTGCTGTGTCACTGCTCACAGCTCTCTGGCAGAGCTGCCAACTTGCTGTTTCCAGAAGTCAAGCCCCTTTCCAGAGTCTTTCATCCCAGCTCCTGGAATTTACGCTGCGCTGGAAGCACCTTTACCTTGAAAACCTGCTAGGAGGGTATCTGGCAGCATCTGGAGATGAAAGCTGAGCTACAAGGGAAGTGATGAGAGAGCAGCCTCTTGTTTCTCCTTAAACAGGGCAGCTGGTTGGGTTTCAGGCTGGTGCCTATGGCACCAAAATTAAATGGGAAATGGGATTCATGGAGCTCCCTAGCACTGATCCTTCACTGTCCTATGAGATCCTCACAGGGAGGAACGCAACTGAATCATCCTTGTGCTGGTAGAGGGGTGTCTTGAGGTGTTTGTCCAAGGGAGGATGTGTAATAACTGATTTTTTGGCAATTTACGGGATCTGAACGCATTGAAAAAGCAGCTGACTTGGTGTGGGTGGGTGTTCATGTGGTCAAAGGGTAAGGTGGGAATCCTAGATTTGTTTTTGTAGCCTCTTCAAAAATAAACAGCAGTAGAACAGTTATATATAATACATAGTATCCGTAACTCTACAACAATATGTATAACTACATAACAATAATGCAATAATAAGTTTCAAAACCAGACAACAAACCAAGGCATGAGATACCAAAATAGCCTGGAGTTCAGGTAACCTTTTTGGTGTTCGCCAGAGAATCCATTCGTTATATCCAAATGTAAATGCAGCGAGCAGGAGCGTGGTGTGATTGGAGCATGGGTTCCTGCTGTCCTGCCTCCTGGGAGAGGCTGGCGTTTAGTTTTCCAGCTGCTGCAGGATCCAGGGCAGGCCCCACGTGAGTGCTGATGGCTGAATCACCTGTCCTGCACCTGGGAAGATGCAGCTGCTGAGCAGGAGCTTGCGGCTCCCAAGCTTTTTCCTGGGTTTTGGCAGGGGAAAAATGATTTTTGACTGATTCCTCTCTAATTCTGGAAGTACTCGTGGGTCCTCGTGTTTTTCTTCTGGAGCTGGTGGTCCGTCAGGACCACGAGGAAGGAGAGCCTTCAATGCCAAACTCTGTTCTGGCAGGGGCAGAAGAGGATTGTGTCTGCTTATGAGGTATTGCATGCGTTCCCAGTGGGATTGCAGGGATGCTGTGGAGTACGTGGGGTTTGGAGTAGGATGGAATTTTCATTCAATAGCACCCTTTCTTTGGCTTTCAGAGCAGTTTTGGGTGGGTTACTGTGGGCTTGTTTAAAGGTGAGTCAGTGGATGGTTTGGAAATTCCAAGGTTTACTGTGCACCGAGCAACCTGAATATACAGACCTTGGCACGACATGTGATGTGAGCTGCTGTTACAAAAAGATATATAAAGAAAATGGAAATAGACCCAAATATGTCACATACAGACACTTTCTTTTACAGGTTTTCTCCTCCCCAAGCTTCCTCTTTATACATGGTTTGCTTTATTAGTTTGTGTTAAGGGATGTTGTCCTCTAAACCAAAATTCACGACATCTCCTTTAGCCTTTCGTGGACAGAGTTCCCGTGCTTCCCAGCTGGGGCCAGAGGAGTTTTCCAGTGAAAACAATGAGTGGCTGTTCATTAGGAAAGGAGTTTTCAACTTGAAGTAAGAAAAGATGCAGACATTGTAAGGATATTCTCTGTGTGGTGATCAGTGGGTGTAGGGTTTGGGCGTCACCTGGCTGGGTGTACTCTGCTCGCTCTCCTTCCATAGAATCCCAGAATCCTGGAATGGTTTGAGCTAGAAGGGACCTTAAAGTTCGTCCAGCCCTAAGGGCAGGGACACCTTTCAGTGGCCCGGGTTGCTCCAAGGCCAGTCCAACCTGGCCTTGGATGCTTCCAGGGATAGGGCAGTCAAAGCTTCTCTAGGCAACCTGTGCTGGGAGAGTTTCTCCCTGAGTGCCTCACCAAAATCCAGATAAACCTCTGGGCTCCTCCCATGGATAGGGACGTTTTACTGCTATGGAGCATCCACCCAGCTTTGCTGACATGGCTGTTCCCACAGAAATCCCTTGTGCTAAGTGCACTGAAACTGTAGGAATATCCCTGGAAATCCTACATCTTGAGGTGGCATCAGAGTTCTTACAACAGCAAGTGTTCTCCTTCAGAGATTTTTTTTTTCAAAAATTTTTATTTTAATGACTATTTTTTGTTGTGTAATTCCCATGTCTCGAGTGAATTCCCTTTGGTTGCTCTCAAGGGCCTGTTCCCTCAGCTGCAATTTTGATTAGTAGGCTGTAAAATAGGGCAGCACTGTCAGGTGTGGACCTGCCAAACCTGGGGAGGCACCTGGAGCAACGTGTTTAGATCCGGGTGTTTGCACTGGGTGCTGTTTTTTTCCAGGCTGCTGCTGTGATCACATGCAGTGCCACTGTGAGTTCTGCTCTCCGTGCTCTGCAATACAGTAAACCTCAATACTCCTGACTGCTGGCCGTGGTTTTGGTCTCCTGGGGCTGTACTGGCAGGGGGAGATGCGAGATTTCCTGCTTTTTAATGTCAGTTTTCTCTGTTCTGAATTTCAGGAGAGCTCATACCCTGACAGTCCTGTTCATCCTCACGTGTGCTCTGGGCTACGTAACCCTGCTGGAAGAGACTCCCCAGGACACAGCCTACAACACAAAGAGGTGAATATCTGAGGAATATCTGAATATTCCCGGGTGTGTTTTGGAAAAAGGACCTCCAGTGACCCCTGCACTCCCTTGTGGAAGTGCCTGTTCCCTTAGGAAGTTACAAAAACAGTCATAAGTCCGTAAGCTTCTCTGATGCTGATCACTGAATTTAATTTCTAATCAGTTCAGTGTCACTGTCAGGCCTGTGGCTGCTCTGGTGTGATTTAAAGCAAAATACAAAAAGCTTGCTAAAGCCTCCTGGCTGGGCTTCTTTGGCAAGGATTCTGCCTCTGTTTCTTAAAATAGACTTTTCTTAAAAATAACCTTTCCTTAAAATAACCATCATTTCAAAAATGCTGGGAGCTGTGACTAAATTTTTCTGGCTCAAGTGCTTTTTGTAAAATTCTGTTTGCAATTTCAAGACAAATCCTTGTTTGTTGTTGAAAATTGCTGTGAGAACATGTTGCCCAGAGGAAGGCTCTGGGGAAATAAGAATGGATCTTACATGTGTGGTCAATTCCTGCTGTAATTTAAACTGATTCAATGTAGTTGCATTTCTCCCTTTTTTAAATACAACAGGGAAGAAAAAGGAGGTAGAAAAGCAGTGTTTTAAAAAGCTAAGTATGTTTTAAAAATATGCTGCAAAGCATCATTGCTAGAAGCAAGAAAATAATTGTTTTCTACTGGTCTGGTTTCTTAAATATAATGAAATTTTTCCCCTTGCTGTTGAAGGGGTTTTTTCCTCTTTTTGTACATTTCTGAAGTGACTCAGGATATAGCATCCATTGTTCTGGAGATGCAGGAATTGGGGTGTTTCCTGAGATAATCTTGGCTGTTGTTCTGGCAGTTACACAATGCCTGGGGGTAATGGAACTCACACTGTGCCCCACTGAGAGCTGGGATTTCACACATGGGGGTGACATGGGACAAGCTGGAAGGTGTCTGGAGCTGGGAAAGGTGCTGAAAGGTTTCTGTGTGAACAAATGCCATTTTATTCCCAGTCATAATGAGGGAGGCCAGGCTGGAGGGGTGGTATGGCCTGGAATGGCCACTCAGAATTGGGAAGGGGAAAAGCTGAAAGAGAGAAGTGATGATGCATCCTTAGGGAGTAGTACAGAGCTAAGGTGACTCAGTGGAATATCTTCTTATTGAGCTTAGAGCTTTCACTGCCTTAATCAAAACAAACCCAGGGAAGATTAGTCAGCAGGTGGGTCTTTCTCTCAGGAAACACGAGTTGTTGTTTGCTTATCCAGTGCCCAGTTGTTAAAATCAATTTACAGCATCATGATGGGGAAGGGGCAGCAAATGGGCTCTGCTCACTCCTGCAGCTCTGCAAGGTTTTGGCACAAAAATCCTTGAAAATCACCTTCCTGAGGCTTGGATGTGGTCTTCCAAATATACCAGGTTTCATGTATCTCTGGACAGAAGGAGGCATTTCAGAGCAGGATAAGATGGGCACGATGTGCATCGGTGTATCCATAGCCCAGATTATCACAGATTTTGTATTTTTGCTTCCATAATTTAAAATCCCTTATGCTGCTGCGAGACCTTTGTCAGTCCTAGCGTGGAGCTGTGTTGTAATGTGCTTCCAAGCCCCACCCAGCACGAGGCTGTCCCTGTGTGCCGGTGTTCCTCCGGAACACTTGGTGCCTAATGACCAGGAGGGGTTTTGTCACCAGGGAGCAGAGCCTGGAGCTGTCATGGGGTTTTATTTCCACCTCCTGCACACTGACAGTGGAGCAGTGTCTGAGGTGGGTGCAAAGCCTGAATACACACTTCGAAAGGCTCCAGCCTCCTTTGTTTCCATGCCCTGGCTGAGGTGCTCCTGTGAGCTGCAGAAGGTGCTCAGAGCAGTAAATTGAGGTGAACTTCCCAAATTTGCTGGCTCTGTTTCCCGGACTGGAGTCAAGGGATGGTCCCACCTTCCCCCCTATAAAATTAGGATTATGTCACCCTGTAGAAGCGCTCCATCCGGTCACCGGCAGGAGCGGGGTGAGAGGTGGATTCGTGGAATCACTCATAGGGGGAGTGATGGACAAGACCCAAGTGAGAGCCGGAACCTCTGAGCTCACGGGGTGTGGTCTCTGTGGCCGAGATTGATGTTTGCATCTGTTGCAGGACTATTTCCATCCTGCAGCAGGGCAGGGCAATGAAACAATTAAAGGAGGATTGTTTGGGTTGTTTTTTTTTTTTTAAAGATAAGGTTGCAGGAACCTTTTATATGTAAATATAGTCAGAGTTCATTGGGATCACACACGTGATCAGACTGCTCCCGGTGTAAGAACAGTTCAACATCTCCTTTGTTAGACAAGGAGAGGTTGTGCCTATCAAGGAGACCTGTCTGATCCATGAGAGCTTTATTCCCGAAGTTCTTCCAGCCATGGGATAGCTCATCCTGACTGACAGCTGTGACATTCTCCTCTGCTCAGCCTGGACTGAGCTGCAGCTCTGAGTGTAGCCGAATAAACACTGAGCACCCCCTCTGCATACCACAGAAGAAATCCACAGCTCCCTAATATTTGGAATGCTGAGCAGGGGGTCTTGGAGGAAAAATGTTCTTTTTTTTTTCCATTAAAACGCATTCAGGTTTAAAAACACTGGTGTGCTTCAGGGTTGTACATTGAATTTCTGGCTGGAAAATGTCTCTCCAGAGGTGCTTTTTTTACACAGCTTTTGGCAATCCCTGCTTTCCGTGGGGACAGATCCAGGGATATGTGGGTTTGCATGCTGATCTGCTGCTGCTGTGGCTGAGCACCCCCAGGGAAATGGAGGTCACAAGGAGCTAGAGCCCTCTTCCAGGGCTTATGGTACCCCGAGGGTATTGTACCAGCTGTGCCAGCATGGATCCAGCCCGGGAAGGGACAGGGAGTGGGAGCTGGCTCCTTGAATCCCAGGACAAAAGGCCATACACAGCTCCTCATTGTCCTGTGTGTTTGAATCGATTCTAAGCACAAACAAGAGTTTGTTTGTGCTGATGGAGCTGCTGCCAGGCTCTCCTTTTTGTTTTTTTTTTTCATGTGGTTAAGTGCTAAAATGAGTTTTGCAGGCACACTTTGCTATTTTGTGCCTTCCTGATTTGCTGCTCAGGAAAATCCATTGGCTGTGTCCAGTCAGGTGAGGAGAGGAGAACCCCTCTCAGGTGCTGGAGCATTCCTGCCTCCGGCCAGGCTGCTGCTTAGGCATTGGAAGCTTCCTAAGGAGGTAGATTAATGATGATAAGAGGGAAAATTTAGTTACCACTGTGAAAAAAAAAAATTTAAAAATGGAACTGGTGTGGTTATTTATGCAAATTTGTGATTTGCTTCCAAACTTCCTGTAGTGAACTAGAAGTAAATTAATATGTCTGGATCCCCAGCATATTTCAGCACAGCTGCTCTTGGGCTGAGAGTGGGTTTTAGAGGAAGGAGCACAGCTAAGCTCCTGTGGTGATTTGAATTCCAGCTTTGGGAAGACAGTCCTCCCAAGCCCAGAGTAATAGTCTGGACTCCTCAGTTCATGGTTGAGCTGGGGTGAGGTTGTCACAGCACATAGGACTGGAGCTTCCAGGTGCAGCTAGGGACTCAAAATGCGGAATATTCTCATTATTGGAGGTCAGCTGAAAGGGTTTTGCCCTCCAGACCTTTGGAAATCCCCATGGAACTGTCTATTCAGAGATCCATTCAGCATCTGATTCTGGTACACTTCCCAGGGTTTAAAGCAAGCAAAATTATTGAGTTGCATCTGTTAGCTAAACCACATTTTTATTTTCAGGAAGCACAAACATTTGTACTCAGAGGTGAATGTTACAAAATAGTTTTTGTAAATGCTTTAGTCTTCTATTTTGAAATTTTTTGAAAGATTTTTTGGCATGTTTAAATCACTAACAGTCTCCTGTTGCTTCTGATTTGTAGCATTTTCTCTCTGGCAGCAAAATTAGTGGGTATTTTGTGTGACTTCTGCAGACTGAGCCATTTTATTTGCAGTCAGGGGTTGCATCATTTTCTGCAAACATGGAATGAGCTCTTTCCCAGTTGTCCATCCTTTCAGCCAGCTCTTAAGCAGGTGATATGAGAGAGCAAGCAGGATCCAGTGGGAGTTGAGTTGCAGTAAAATGAGCATTTTTGGATTGCTTTATGCCATTTAATCCATTAAAACTAAAGGAACATGCCCAGGGTCGTAGGTCTTTGGTATATTTGGGCTTCTGGTCTGATAATTTATTTTAATTTAAGATCTCTGTTCCTTAGGCTCTCTGCTATGGTTCCAGCTCTTGAAATAGCAACAGTGCTGGTGTGGTCTGAAAAGCTCCTGCTTGTCTTTAGTTGGTTAAGAAGCTGTTTTGGAGGGGTGACAAATCTGACAGCTCCTTTTTAAATTCCATGGAAATCTAGTGGAGCAGTGAGAGGTGTCTCACTGCAAAATCCTGTGTGTCTCTGTGAGCCAGTGGGAATAAAAGCTGCTCCCAGACACAGGGAAGTGTTTGACTTGCTGTGATCCTCAGCCTTTTTTAATTTGTTTTTTCTGGATGGTGTCTGCATCCATTTAAGATGGACACATTCAGCAGTTAAAGAACAAGGGCCAGACGTTTCTCACATCAAAGAACATAATTTGCAGTCTCAGGAAGAGTTGATAAACCACAGTGTTCTGTTTTTCCTTCCAGAGGAATTGTCGCCAGTATTTTGGTTTTCTTGTGTTTCGGGGTGACCCAAGCTAAAGATGGACCATTCTCAAGACCTCACCCAGGTAATTCACCTTGCTGGGCTCACTCAGATACTCCTGAGGAGCTGCCTGGTTTGTGAGGAAGGTATGTTCCTTCCTCATTCTTCACAAGAATGATTCTTCACAAAGGGAAGAATCTTTGTGTTGCCTGGAGAGCAGGTAAGTTATAATTTCAGTAATCACAAGTTCCTCAGCACTGCATACTGATCATGGAGGCTCCTCCATAACCATCCTTCCATGGAAGGATAACATTCCATCCATGGAAGCTGGGCTTCCATGGAGCCTGGAGATCTGTTTGGATCTCCCTGGTTTGGCTTCCTGTTGTTGGTAAAAAGCTCTGTGAGAACTTCCAGGTTCTTAAACCTGAACTTCCCCACATTTTTTTCTCCTCTCTGTGTTGGGACTGCACTTGTGACTGTGTATCCAGTGCTGGAGCATTTCCTTAGCTCCATCTTCCTTTTCCATGGGAGATTAGAGGCCCTTCATCATGATTTTAAAGGTTTCTAGTAAGACTGGAAGTCTTCAAAGCATTTGAAAACACAACACATATCTCTTCCAGGTAATGCAATGGCAGGTGAAACATGAAAATATTTAAATGGCTTTGATCTTTTGCCTATTTTTAGATGTGAATTATTGAAAGAAAAAGAATTAACGGAATTCATATTGGCTTAAATAATATTCCTGAAAGCATTGGGCTCTCCTGCAGCCAAATAAAGCTGGGTTATATGCCAGAAATTTAACCCAGCAGCCACCCCACAACCCTCAGCCAAAGCAGGCGTGGTTCCAGAGCGGTGCCCTCAGCACACCTCTGCAAACCTGGGAGTTTGTTAAATTTGCCTTTCTTATTAAATAGCAGGTTTTAATCTTTCCTTCTGTTCCAGTTAATTGTGCTTCTTTCTGTGAAATCAGTTGCTCCTTTTGAGGACACCAGTGGCACTTGGGTGCACCCAGGTTTTGGGGGTTTGTCTGGGCTGGTTTTATTCCCTAGAACAAAGCAGGGAAGTCTGGCTTTTAGTCTTGCTCCCAATGTAACGTTTCCCCATAACTTTTTGGCATTGTTTTGAGCTTTTTTCCTTTCAAATGACCTCTCAGAGCGGCAGGGTTGTTTTGGGAATTTTTGTGATAATGCAGTGCTTCCCAAATTCCTGGTTCCAGAGCGTGGAGCTCTGTTAGGAGCTCCTCTGTCACTCCAGTCCCTTGGGATTATCTTCTCTGCTTTCCCTGCTGCTCCTGCTGTGTCATTAACCTACTTTTCGTTAAGGCCATTGAGGAAACTGATCCCAGCCACCACCTTAGTGGCACCTGCTCAGACTGGTGGCTTTATTTCTTTCTTTGGCTGCCTTCTCAGCATTCCCAGCTTTAGCCAGGGGCTCATCCAGCTTTGCCGTTTCCATACTGATTCCACATGAACCCCCGTTTTCTCCAGTTTAATAATTTGCTACGTGGACAGACACCAGTTGCCTCCCTGTAATTCAAAAATGTAGGATTGTCGTGGAAATCAGTAGGTATGACTGTTCAGGCAAGGCTTTACCAACTTGCCCTGCTTTTATCCCGTTTTCCACTGGCTTTGGTGGCTTTGGTTCCATCCAAACCTTCAGACAAAGGGAGAGCACTGCTTTAGCCCCAGGGAACAGTACACGGTGCAAGGGACAGATCTTAAATTCTGCTTGAGGATCTATTTATTTATTGGTGGGTGAACAGCCAAATTTGGGGAGTGTTTCCTGCTAGGATTAATCCTGGATACAGTCAGCATCAGTAGCCTGTCTCCTTAAGATTTGCAGATCAGGGATATTCTTCCTTCTCCCTGCCAGCTCCTTTTCTGGAGCCTGGTGTTGTAGGAGCCCAGGGATGCTTTATTGCCTCTGTCAAGATAACACGTCCACGCTGTCATTCCAAAGAAATTTTTCATAATAGTTATTAATGCCCTGAGAAGCAGCTTTTAATATTCCCAGCCTTCGCCAGGAGTTATTTTGACTTAATACATGGTGTGTAACCAAACAAGCTGTTCAGGGAGTAAATTGTGAGGGTCTGGAGTGACCTGTGGGATTGAGGGCTGGGATAGTTGGGAATGGGCAGAAAAGGGCAGCACTGGTGACACTGGAAGGAGCAGCTCCAGGACAGGTGTTTTCCTTGGGCAAACATCCCAGATTTTTGTATTTTTCACTCATTTAGCCCCTCAGGCAAAGTAGGCCAAACTCTGAGCAGAGGTAGGGAAGGAGGCTGATTGGATTCAGCTTCCTGGGATGTTCATGTCCTGTTCCCAAATCCCTGCAAAGCAGCAGTTTAATGTTTGATCACAGGAATCACTGGGTTATCAGGTGTGTCAATGATTAGTGGAAACCTCCTTACTCAGGAGGAAAGCCCTGATTGGAGGGAGGCAAAATGGCAAGTGAATTAAAGGAAAACAAGTATTGGAGATGTGCCAAAAATAACCTTACAGCTAAAGCTGAGCCTGACCCAGGAGGAGAGAGAACAGTGTTTGTACAGCCTTGAAAACATTTGGGTGCAGGTACTGTGTTCAGTACCTCTTGGGGACCTCTGTGAGCTGGCGAGAAACCACAGCACTAAATGAGAACCAGACCTCAGTTTTTAATTATTTTTTTTTTGTCTGAGTGTGCTCAGCAGCTGCAACAGCCCTGTGTGAGGCAGGAATAAAAGGGGAATAAAAGTTCAGACAAGGATTTAGATTTCTCTACTTTCTGTGTCTACATCACTTTCAGGACAGGTCTGTCACATTGCTGACTGTGAGCAGTGTAAAATCTCTGGTACGAGGTTTGCGGGTTAGGAAAAAGGGCATTTTTAGGTATCTGGCAGTGACATTTAAAGGTGGGAGAAGTGTGGTGATGAAAGGTTAATTCTCCCTGCTGGCTTGAACATGGTGCCAGTTTGGGAAGAGGCTCCTCTCTTCCAAATAATCCTGTTACCAATGGAGGATTTTTTTTTTGCTGTTTGGTTTTTCCTAAGCTGCATTCTGGAAAGACAAGAGGGTGAAAGCTGTCACAGAGCTCTGAACTGCTGTTCTCTAGGCCATACCAGCCTTTTTTTTTTTCCCTTTTTCTATTTCCCAGAAGTGTAAAATAGGTGATTCTGATGAAATTAATTTAGCAGCTTTCCTGAAAAAAGGTCCCACCTTCCACATTGTGGTCTCTTTTAATGATGGTGTCAGAGACTGCTTCTAAAAATGTGTGGAGTTTTTTGGTATTTTGGTTTCGGGTTTTTTTCTTACTGTTTCTTTGTTGCTTTGTTTTTGTTTTTGTTTTTTTAAGAATTTATTTCCTACTTGAGGCTGAACTGGATAGAGACATGTTTTAGGAGAAAACATCTCCTGAGGAACTCCCTGGGGAGTTGATTTGGTGTTCTGAGCTGTTAACTCTGTTTGTGAGCCTCTGTTTGTTTCATTCTTGTGTAATTTATGCCTGGCCCTGCTTTGAACATCGAAGTGCCTGCATTGCCTTGGAATTAACAGAGAGAAATTCCCAAGCCAGGCCTTGTGTCTTGGTTTCCTGGCAAGCCCTGTTGGGATTCCTCTCCATCACCCCCACGGACCTGAGGAAGGAGAACTCCATTTATAACCGGGAAACACCTGAAGGCAGGTCTCGTCCCAAGAGTGGTGTGTGACATTTTTGGAATTTCAGTATCCACTCAGAATGTGTCGAGTTTTCCTGAATTCCCTTGTGGAATCTTTCTGAAGCTGTGTCTGTACCCACCCTGGCTTTGCATCAGCCTCTCAGGGCTGGAAACAGAAACACTGAGGGAATTCAGAGCCCAGAAATCACTGCATGGAGCAACCCCCAGGCTCTGGGATGAATCAGGGGCCTGCATGAGCCCGTGGAGCACAAACCCCCCATCCAGGATGGCCTGTGACCCGAGGGCTGAGCCTGTCAGGAGAGCTGGAAGTGTGCAGAGACTGTAATTTGGGCACCCTTTGCATTCAGGTGTCACTGGGGCGTGCACAGATCTGTAATCACGCGTCTGGGGAGGGCTCCGAAGCAGCTGAGCTTTGTGTGGCATTTCTTATGGAGAGTCCCAGGTGATCTCAGAGGCCTCACATCCAGCACCTGCTGAACCTTTGGTCTGCTTGTTTTTAATTGCATTCCAAGTGAAAAGTGAAATTATCTTGGGGGTTTTGAAATGCTTTCTGCCCCGTGGGGACACGACCTTGTCCTCAGGCTGAAAGCTGGGCTGCCAAACGTGACTCCAGCCTGCCTTGGGTGTGTCTGGTGTAGCCAAGGTTGGACAGGTCAGGTCACCTGAGACCAGGGAGAAAGTTCAGGAGGGATCAGGTTCTCCTCCAAGGACTGCTGGAAAGCATTGCAGGTGGCACGTTCCTTTCCTTCCACTTCTTAACTGCTGAGTTTGTTGAGTTGAAGTGTTCTGGATCTGGATCCTTTCTCCCAGATCCAGGTCAGTGCCTGGGCAGTTCCAGCAAACTTACACAGCAGCCTGTGTAGGAGTTGAAAATTCTTTCTGGTTGTATCCCTGAGGGAGGGTGGGGAGCACTGTGCTTGAGAGATGGGAATTATAATTCCATGGTGGGAGCATTTCTTGAAATGGAATGGGTTTCCTGAGAAGCTGTGGCTGCCCCATCCCTGGAAGTGTTCCAGGCCAGGTTGGGCATGGAACAACCTGGGACAGTGGAAGGTACCCCTGCCCATGGCAGGGGCGTGGAATGAGATGGGCTTTCAGGTCCCTCCCAACACAAAGCATTCCAGGATTCCGTGATACTGAAATAAATGAGTAATTAACTTATGGTTTGCTCCAAAGCTGCTGACATTCCCTGTGTCTCTCTGCAGCTTACTGGAGATTTTGGCTGTGTGTCAGTGTGGTCTATGAGCTCTTCCTCATCTTCATCCTCTTCCAGGTAAGTGAATGACACCTCCAGCTCCTAAATGCCACTTCCATGTGGAGATGAACTCCTTTGTGGTGTTTTTCTTCTTGCTGACTACAGGAGATGCTTGTTTTTGTGAGATGGAATCATTAGGCTGTTTAATGAGACTATGAGGCTGAGGGAAATGATAATACAAAAATATTTCACCTGCTCTGACCTCCAGTCACCCTCAGCCCACGGTAGACGCTGCGTTGAAGTGGTTTTAGATGAGCTGGTGAGGGAGTTCATGTTCAGGAGCTGGTGTTTCGCAATCCAGTCTCTGCCCTACTGGGCCCTGTGTGACTCGGGGGGAATTCACCTGGTGCCACCTTGAAATACCTTCTACCTGGAGTGACAGGCTCTTCGTAGATGTGGGGATTTTGCATTAAACCAAAGCTTCACACCCAGCTTTGTGTGGTGGCAGGAGCTGAGGAGGAGGTTTTTCATAGAAAGACATGCCTTTGGTGCTTCCAAATTGAACAGTTTTTACTGTGTTCTTTTTTGATCACATTTTGCCATATCTTGTCTTTTAGTAAACTGAGAACTTCTCCCTTACTTTTACAGTTCTCAGAAGTTAAAATTAAATATTTTGAGACAATATACTCATCTAGAAATCATTTTGCATGAAAGAAGGATGAGGAATGCTTTTTTTTTTTTTTTCCCTTCTTTTTTCTTTTTCTTTTTTTAAAGTTTTGCTTCTAGAGGCCATGTGAGCTTGAAGAAGTGCGTCTGGTCACCCTGGGTTTTTCCAGCCATCCTTGAGCATGATATTCCTGGGCAGTTGAAGTCAGGCTGAGTAATTTTTATTGGTTGTACTGGTGTAGTTCTGAATTCCAACAGAAAGGCTTGAAATGGCTTTGCTTCCCTGTGGCAGCTTGTGGTGTCAGCAGAGATTTAGTGGTTAAGGAACTCCCTGCTGTTGCTCAGCTCTTTACTAAAAGTACATCATTGCCTTGCCCAGGTTTAAATAAGGTTAAATTCTGCTGAGTCTGCAGGTGGCTGAACTTCCTGACAGCAAATCCAAGCTTGCTCATGGCTGAAACTTGTCCCAGAGTTCATTCACGTGACTTCAGCAGTTTTTTCTATAATTTTATTATTACTCTATTAATTAATTTGGGCTTTGTCCAGCTTTGCTGCCTGTCACAAGTGTTCCAGGGTCATGCTTTAACCACAACACTGAGTGATTCTGTTGGGAAATAAATGCTCAGCAAATGTGTGGCTGATTTAGTGACAGAATAGTTCATATTTTCATCATATTGAAAATTTATTTTTTGCTGTTTGCAAGGGACCTTTCTGGAAATGGATATTGGGAAGGATGAGTTGTGTGAAGCTTCTGGGAAAGATGGGGAGCACAGAGGAGTGGCTTGGAGTAAAGGGTTAAAGATCACTGATTTTTCATCTTTAAGGTCATTCTATAGCCATTTTTCCCTTAATATTTAGGATTAGAGGCTCCACACAGCTCACAAGATGTGTGTTCAAGTGCTTCAAGCACCTTGGGGTGCTTCAAGGCCTGGCTTTATTTCAGCAATTGTTCCGCAACAGATCTGAAAAAAGGTCAATTTGAAGATCAGTGTTGGCCTTAATTCTATTTGTGCCTCCTGTGTGTGAATCCTTCAGGGGGATCCTGGGTTTCTGTGTTCCCTTGCAGACCGTGCAGGACGGGAGGCAATTCATGAAGTACATTGACCCCCATTTAGGGGTTCCTCTGCCAGAGAGAGACTACGGGGGCAACTGCCTGATTTATGACCCTGGTAATGAAACTGATCCCTTCCACAACATCTGGGTAAGGAATAAACTCACTAATGATGCTATTTTTGGGTGAAAAGCTACTTAATTGGACTCTTCAAAGTGAGTTGCTGAGTGCTGAATCAGAGCACAGCCTGTGACTGACTCTCCAGCTTCTTTATTTCTCTTCTCTTGCCTTTTCCTGCCCATCAGATGGGGGTTTGTCTCTCTGGATCCCAATTACCTGATTGTCCAGGGCTGAACTGTTCAACTGCTCATCTTTCTCGGGTCATTGGTGTCAAATTTCCCCCTCACAGTTTGGATTTCTTCCTGTGCTTAGGGAGTCTTCTCAGTCACCCTGAAGCACAAAGCCCTAAAGCTGCACCACAGAATCCCAGAATGGTTTGGGTTGGAAAGATGATGTAGCCGCACCCCCTGTCGTGGACAAGGACACCTTCCATTAGTGCAGATTGCTCCAGCAGCACTTTTTTGAGTCCTGAAAACCATCAGGTTTCTTACTGGCAGAAATTCCAGGGCAAAGGAGTGATGGTTATTTACAGCTCCCTGATTGCATGGAGTGAGGAGCACCCAAATCCTTTGGGTCTGCCCTGTAAATTTCCAGCGCATCGAAAACTGGAATAACTGTGATCTTATAAAACTAGAGGGAAAGGCACTGTGCCCAGGGACTGGCAGGGCTGGTAAGATTTAAGAAGCTCTGCTAAATTCCTTCGTGATGAAGGAATGCAAGTATTCATGTGTGGAAAAAACAGAAGTTTATTGCTGCATTTTTCTTGGAGGGAAAAAAAAGAAAAGGCTGTGACCTTCACTCTCTTCTTGGTTTTCAGGACAAGCTGGATGGATTTGTTCCTGCTCACTTTTTTGGGTGGTACCTGAAGGTAAGAATGGCTCATTTCACCTTGGGGACTCTGCTCCTCTGTTCCCAAAGCCTCACTACTGCTGCTTTTGCGGTGCCAGGCTTTGGTCATTTAAACCAGGCTGTTTGTAATACATGAAAATGCATGTCAATATATGAAAAGCCTTTTTTCCCCTTTTCTCCTGTTTTCCTGCCCATGTTAGGCCACCTCATTTCTTTCCAGAGCTTTCTTACATGAACAGTCTCCTTCCTTCCTCCACAGGGATTCATCCTGGGGTCAGATCAATAAAGAACTTAATTCCTGTAGCAACAGAAGTGCTCGAACGTCCTTTGGAAGTGGAGTGTGGGGCTGGCAGTGACAGTGATATTCCCAAACACAGATGTTGCTGCTGCTGCTTTCCCAGTGGCATCACATCAGGATTTTAAAACCTTAAATGGGCAGTGGTTTAATTCTTGTTACTTTTTAGTCAGTATCAACCAACTGTGGAAGGAATTCCAGCTGTGCCTGTCTCTGGCAGAGCATTCAGCAGTGTTTTGCTGATTACTTTGATCTAAATATTACCTTTTTTAACCCAAGCAGACTGACTAACTCAGGAGATTTTTGGCCCCTGCAGACCTTGTTTGGGTTTGCTGTTTAAATAAACTGACAGACCTCGGCTGTTTTAAAAACAAGCTGGAACTGTTGGTTTGTATTTTCATTTAAATGTGCAGATGTGTTCTGTGAGTGGTTTGGGGGATTCCTCAAAACCAGAGGTGAATTTTCTGGGCGTGGGGAGACCTGCTCTTCAGCTTGTTTTGTTAATGCACTGAATTCTAAATTTGGAAAACATGGATCCTTTTCTTCCAAGAGAATTGCATTAGAAACTGGGCTGCCCAGCTGGAAAGAGATTGGCTGCTGGATTTCCTCTGGGCCGTAGCATATTTTTCTCTTAAATATGTTAAATATTAACCTGTTTCTCTATTAAAAGCTGGAGATTGAGTGTGTTGTCTCGATAAACAGAGATGGGCTTGTGTTCGGTTTTTTCCCCAAATCTCAAAGCACCAGGATGGCAATATTGAGAATGAATGAGCCTCATTCATCAGAAATTATTGTGACTTTGGAGTCACTCAGAGCCCGTAAAAGGCTCTGAAAAGCCTTTTCTGAGCAGTGTTAGAACGATGCTGTCTGTGGTGGTTGAGCACCCAGTAATTCCATGCATATAACTCATTTCCCTCCTGCTGAATCCCATTTGACCAGAATTCATCGTAATCTGTATTCCTGTGCTGGTTGTGGCTGGGGTGGAGGTGGTTTTCTTTAGTGTCATTCCTGTCTCTTGTGCTGGTAATGTTGATAAGTTGAGGGGCCTGTGAGCATTTGGACCACTGCATCATGAAAATAAAATTGTCCTGAGTTTCCTGATCCTTTTCTGGATACTGGAGACAAGATCTACAACTGTAGATGTTTTTTATCATCTGTTCAAAAGACTTTTTTCTCCCTTCAGACTCTGATGATTCGGGACTGGTGGATGTGCATGATCATCAGTGTCATGTTTGAGTTCCTGGAGTACAGCCTGGAGCACCAGCTCCCAAACTTCAGTGAATGCTGGTGGGATCACGTATGTACTGCAGGGATCAGGGTTTATTTGGGAATACAGATTTTACAGGGGGGCTAGGAAGTGATGATAGCTGAATTGTTTCACGTGTGTGACTGCTCCCTGTTGAGTTTGTAATGTGCTTGTTACTATTTCTGTAATTTTGTGTTGCAAACACTTGGACGTGGTTAAATATTTGTTTGGGTTCATTTCACACCAGAGGGAGAATCTAAAGCTGTACCTGAACATTTTCAGATATTTGCTGATGGTGCAAAGCAGTAAAGTCAAATTCAGAGAAGGGCATAACTTGGTGTGAGCTTAAAGGGACACCCTTTTAAAGTTGTGCTTTATTTTCCTGTGAGGTACAAGTTGGTGCAGAGCAATTAGAATTCCCTGCAGTCAGGGCACACAGCTCCTGGTCTGTGTTTGGATGGATTTTGGGAAAGAACCAACCTTGAAATTATTAGCTCCATGGTTGTATTTCCAAAAGTCAGTGCATTATTGGAGACATCAAGCCAAGCTATATGGCCTTCAGAAATCCTGTGGAATTAACACTTCGTCCCAATCCTTGGAATGCAGAGGTCTGCCTGTAGTGATTCCTTTTCCCAAGCTCTAGTGTTCCTTCCCCAGCATCATTCCTGTGTTTCTCCTTCCAGTGGATAATGGATGTGATCTTATGTAACGGGTTAGGAATTTACTGTGGGATGAAGACCCTGTCCTGGCTTTCCTTGAAAACCTACAAGTGGCAAGGACTCTGGAACATTCCAACCTACAAGTAAGTTGGGGAGGAGGGAACTCCACAGGCACAACATAAAGGTTGGGCCCCTGTTCCAGAGCTTGGTTATTCTGTTTGGGTTAATATGGATTAAAGAATTCCTGGGTATTCAGGTGACTCAGGATCCAGTGACTTATTGCTACAGGGAAGTTTGTTGGAGAGTTTTATTCACCTTGTGAATGGGATTGTTGGAAATACATGTGTCCCCCAAACATTGCCTGATGGCTGGGAGTGAGGGCATGCTGTGGAAGTGAGCTTATTTGATTAAATGGTTTAAGGAGGTGCAGGGATCCAAACTGGCATTATACTCCCATTCACAGCAAGGATCTGTTTGGTCTTTTTGCATTCCCTAGTAACCAGAACTTCACAGGAACTGGGACACTGGGAATTAAAATTTAATAAATCCCTTGTAGTCATGTACCAGTAATGACCCGTCAAGCTCTGTAGTGTCTTTGCTGAGCGGAGCAGAACTGCTTACAACAGTGGGTGTAGTGTATTAAAGCTTAAATTGATAATTAAAATAACAAGCTCAGAGCTAATGTCATTAAGTTGTGATTTTGATGGAGTAAACGGAGGTATTTTGTATATCTGAACTGGTGTCTCAAATGGAAATGCTGGCAGATGTCTCTTGCCTACTTTTCCTTCAAGCTGCAGTGGTTGTTTTGCTTTTTTCCAGAGGCAAGATGAAGAGGATCGTGTTCCAGTTCACCCCGTACAGCTGGGTGAAGTTCGAGTGGAAGCCGGCCTCCAGCCTGCGCAGGTGGCTCGCGGTCTGTGGCATCATCTTCGTGGTGAGGACACCCCTCTGGCCCTTCTGTCCCCTGCTTCCAGGTTCTGTAATTCAGGCTGCAGCTCTGGGGGTGTTCCTGAAGCTCAGGCCAGGAAGGATCCCTTCCTAATCCTGCAGAACAGGGAGCTGTGTCTGTGTCTCTGGGACAGGTGACAGATTCACTGCAGAAAGGCTTGTCCTTGCTTGCTGACCACTGTTGCTGGCAATGGGAGCAATACAAACTGGGATCTTCAGGCTTTTATAAAGTTGCTGCTTCCCAAAGCACTAGCTGTGGGTAAAAGTAGCTCAAATGCCTCGGTTTTATGCAGGTACAGGTGACATTACAGCTGGAAGGGGCTGTATCCAAGGCCTCGGGCTCCTCTGAGTTCACTCCTGAAGCACAGATTTGCTTAAGTCATTCAATTCTCCTAGATTTTTTCTTTTATTTTATTTTATTTTTACGTTTCACTGCACACACAGCACCTGAGTGGGTGGAATTGTTTTATGCTGGGAATGCAGCATCTGAAATTCATACCTGTGCCTGAGAAACTGAACTTGTCATCCACGTGACACTGATAGGGAGGGTAAACTGGGCAGTTTAAATGCCTTTTTCCCAATTCTGCCCCTTTGCCAGCCAGGGAACTTTGGCCTTTGTGCCATCCATGGAATGTCACTTGGCTCTGCTCTGAGCAACTTAAACTTATCTCAAGCCAGCAGCTGTGAAATTTAACTAAATCCATCCCCATGACACTTGCAGTGATTCAGAGGCACTGGGCATGAACCAGGTTCAGTGACACAGACAGAACTCTGTGTTTTGCCAGAACAAGCTCCCAGCACCTGATTCCTGCTTCAGGACACATTGGCCAAGCTCACGTGGCGCAGCAGGCCTGCTTTGTGGGAGGACTGAAAGAGCATAAATAAAATAGCTGTTTCCCCAAAAGGTTGCTGGTTGCACCCTGAAGAAACTGAGGTTTAGGTGCTGCTGCAGTAGAGATCCCAGTGAATTTATACTGGACTGTGGGATTATGTTTCTTTTAGCACATCCCAGCTTCAGCTGACAGGTTCTAAGCAGCTTCAGGTTCTGGCTCATCCTTGGGCTTGAGCAATGCTTAATGCCCTTTGTTACCACTTCTTTTGAAGTGACAATCCAGTGTCCCTCTGCTCCCTTAAGTGCATTGCCAGGGCAGCAGCTCGAGAGAACATTTTGCTCTTAATTTATAATGAACTTTCCCAAGTTGGCTTTGAGGGTGAGTTTGCATAACTGAGAAAAAAACAACCCAGCCCAGCCTCCCAGGATGTGCAGCTCATGCCTCTTTTTATGGGGGCTCCCTCGGCTGGGTTTTAAAGGACAGGGAAGGGAAAAGCTGTGCTTTTGGGATTTGTCCTCAGTGTCTGTGCGGGTACTTTGGGCTCTTTGAAGTTCAACAACTTGTTTGAAATATGAGGGTACTGCTTGTCCAGCTTTTTGTTGTGATTTTTAGTGCCTTTTCCAACATATAGGAAATGTTTAAAAACGCAGTTGTTTTGGGTTGGTGCTGATGGTTCACTTGGTGATACTGAGCAGGGCTGAGAAATGCGCAGGGGGAGCCATTCAGGGAGAGACGAGCCTTCCAGGCTTCATCCAGTGGTATTTTCCAAATGTAATTCCAGTGTCCCTTCTCCCAGTTTCTACTGGCAGAGCTGAACACGTTTTACCTGAAGTTTGTGCTGTGGATGCCCCCTGAACACTACTTGGTGCTGCTACGCCTCGTTTTTTTTGTCAACGTGGGAGGAGTGGCCATGAGGGAGATCTACGACTTCATGGACGACCCGTAAGCCCCACCTCTTTGTACTTCCTATGTCGAGCTCCACGTGCTTTGTTTTGAACTTGCTCCAGCTTGCTGGCATCCATCTCGGGCACCAGTTCAGCTTGTCAGGGACAAAAAAAGGCCTAATCCCAAAGCATCTGCTTCATGTTCCTTTGTTTTGGAGGTACCACTCTCACTCCCCCGGTCAGAGAGCAGCTGTTGTTAAGGGCATTGTATGTGCACCGTGTTAACCTCAGTGTCTGTTAAATGATCTCTCTGTGGAGAAGGGAATGCGGAAATGAGCTGGAGTGCCCCTGGCTCGTGGGCAGAGGAGCACTGTGCTCCAATTCCAGACTGAGAGCCAGGAACTGCAGTCCTTGGATGTGCCCTCTGGGGACATCAGGGCCCAGACTCCCAGACTTAAAAAATGTGATTCTTAAAGGCACTTCTTTCCGTGAGCTGTCTTCCCCCTGGCCCTCTGGAGCTCTCCTGGCATCCTCTTGCAGGTCAGAGGCCCTTGGTAGCAGATGTGCTGCAGGTGAGGCACCACACACAGCAGTGCATGTACTTGAGACTGTTCCCACTTCAGCATCATATTTGTCCTTGCTGCTTTTGTTTCTGCAGACCACGTGAGACCTGAGAAAGCTTTGTTCTCAAAATCACCTTTTCTTTTAATGTCACAACCTGCCTGAGCCCACATCCTCAGCCTAAGGCACCGCCTGGCTTCCAGGGGTGTTCATTGTGTGTTGCTGACCAACACAAAAAAGTGTCTGTGTTCAGAATTTAGGGTTCCAACATGGTCTGAAGATCAGTTTCCCTTGCAAGGCTTTGACTCCTAGAACTGGGAAGAAGGGCCAGCCCACATTGCTTAGTCGGAATTCAGGACATTCCACAGGGGCAGGATGCCCTGCCCTTGGTGTTGGACCTACTGGTTTGGGACGTGCCTCCAACTCACAGGTAAGAAGAGTCTCTGCCTTGCTGCTGAGCTCCTCTCCTTAGCACCATTCATCTTCTTGTGTTGGGGTTGGAAAAGCTCCTTAGCCCTCTGTTCAACCACATGGCATAACACTGGAATTTGGGAGAGCCATCCCTCGCCAGTGCCTCATCCCTGGTTCTGATTGTTGCTGTTCTTTCCGTGAGCCGGAGCAGCTCATCCTGAGCTGCATGTCCCCATCACTGCCACCACCTCCCGCCGTGTCCCCTGCTGGGGGAGGTGACTGTCCCCACATCCTGGGGTTCCTGGCTGTGCTTGATGCCCCCCAGAGCTGACATCAGGCTGCTCCTGCAGAGGGGCAGAGCTGAGCACCCGCTCTTACCTGGTACCTTCTCTGCAGAGGGTTTTGTAATTTCTTCCTGAAATTCCAGGTGTTCCAAGCCATCCAGGCAGAGAGGATCTGCCCCCATTTACCAGCTTCATTTGCACATCATTTCAAGCTGAGGATCCTTCAGGATTCTTCCCATGGTGTTGGCAGGGGAAGAGCAGGGGAAGCATGATATGCTCCATGGTTGTATTTACAGAAGTCAGTGCATTATTCCTGCTGGGAAGAGCAGGCTGTACCAGAGGCTCCCAACTTACATCACATGGGAAACCTTACTGACCTTTCTCTTCTGGAAACTCCTAATGATCAAAGATTGGAATATTCCATTGCCCTTCCTTGACAAAAACATGGCTCACTGCCTTGTCTGGTGGTGATGGGATTGTCTGGGATGAAGTGCTAAGGTCTCTTCAGCCAGCCCTGCAATGCTGGGTCTAGAAAGCAGTGAAATTCCAACGTGAAGAATTCTTTTTCCCATTCAGCATTCTGAGTATCCACAGGCAGTTCTGGGGCTTTGTTTGCAGGACCTTGGGCTGAGCATGGGGACAGCGTATTGCCTGGAATTGCAATAGTCCCAGCAGAGGGGTAAAGCTTTCTCCATTCCTCACACACCACACGCTGCCTCCAAGTTCCCGAGGACTGGATGTGTGAAGTGTTCCTGACCAGGAGTATCTTGATGCATTTGTAGCATTTGACCTAGTCACACGTTCCTGACTGGAGTCTTCCTGTCACCTCCAAGGAGTCTGCATCAATGCCATGAATTTTTATCTCCTTCATCACAAGAAAAATCTTTCACATCTTTCCTGAGTATTAGGGCAGGAAACCAGCTCTCTTCCTTGGCAGCCTTAGGGGCTGCCCAGCTCTTATGTTGGGGTTATCTTTCATTCTGTTGTCAAGGAAAGGATGGCAGAGGAGGAAGCAGCCCAGCAGAGCAGAAAGCTGCCCTGATCATCCCAGCAACTGGAATTCCCTGTGAGAGATCTGCTGCCTCCTTTCATCTCTCTGCCTGTGGGTTAGGGCTGGTCTCTGCCCATTTAATCTGTCACAACCTGGAGCAGTTTCTGCAGCCTTTTCATCCGAGCTGATCCAGGCAGGATACCTTTTAAGAAGGAATGCGCTCATCCCCTTCTGCATCAGCGATCACCTACATTTGATTTATTCCATATTTTTTCCCAGTGTGTTTGGATGGTTTGGTGTAGCTTGAACTACACATTGGTGTCAAATATGGCTCTGGGCCTCGTGTGCGAGAGGCTCCTGTGTGGAACCATACCCTGAACATCAGCTGTTCTCAGGCTCATCAGAGAATCGTTTCATGTGGATTTACCTGGGAATGGGGACACTCCCCCACATTGTCTGGTGATGAAGTTTAACTTTTCTCGCTTTTAGGGCCTCTGAGAGGAAACTGAATTAATACCAACATAACAGTGTCATCCTGCAGAGCCTTAGTGCATGTGTGATCTGAACTAGACTCGTAGGACTGTGCAAAGCTGAATTAAATCATTGTCCCAGCTGTCTTTTTGTGCAGATTTCTCCACATCCATAATTTTACAGCAATAAAATGGTTTTGTCTGTGTTTCTCCTGCAGGAAGTTCCACAAGAAGCTGGGCCAGCAGGCCTGGCTGGTTGCTGCTATTACTGCCACGGAGTTCCTGATCGTCGTCAAGTACGATCCCTACACGCTCACCCTCTCCCTGCCCTTCTACATCACCCAGTGCTGGATCCTGGGGATTATCCTGGTGCTCACCTGGACAGCCTGGCGCTTCTTCATTCGGTGGGTGGGGCTGCATTTGGGGCTGGCCAGGGTTTTAGGAGGACTTTTTCAACCCCCATCCTCAGATGTGCTCCCTGGGACTGCCTGGGGAGAGAGCAAAGCTCTCCTGGGTGGGTGCAAGTTCTGAAACAGACAGGGAGTTCTCTGGGCCTGATCCTGGCAGTTTCCTGTCTGGAAAGCAGCTACACAGGGCCTAAGGAATTAGCAGCCTTCCAGTACTGGCAAGGACTCACAAGGAAGCTGGAGAGGGACTCTGCATATCAGGGACTGGAGGGACAGCCCGAGGGGTAATGGCTCTGCGCTGACAAGAGAGCAGGATGAGATGTGGTATGGGGAAAAACGAGGGTGGTGAGGCCCTGGCACAGGGTGCCCAGAGAAGCTGTGACTGCCCCATCCCTGGAAGTGTCCAAGGCCAGGTTGGATGTAGCAGCCTGGGATAGTGGAAGGTGTCCTGCCTATGGCAGGGGGTGGAGTGGGATGGGCTTTAGGATCCCTTTTAACTCAAACCATTCTGCAATTGTTTGAAGTGCAGGGCTCTGTGGAGGGGGTAGCAGTGGCTGCTCCCGCAGGATTGGCTGTTGTGCTCTGGCAGAGGTGGGAAGAGCCAGGCCACCAGCCAGAAATGCAAACTGCCAGTGAATCAGTGTCATCAGCAATTGTAGAAGTGCCCAGCCAGAGGCTCCAGTGAGTTGTTATCCCCAGGAAGCTGCGTGCCGAGAGGTTCCCTTGCCATTCTTCCTGCAGGCTGGAATTGTGTGCTGTGTGTGTTGCAGGGACATCACCCTGCGGTACAAGGAGATCCGGCGGCAGAAGCAGGAGCACAGGCACGAGAAGGACAAATGCCTGAGCAACGGGGATGGACACTCAGCCCTGCTGGATGAACCCAACCGGAACAAACTCCTGGAGAGGAAGCTCTGAGCACAGACACGGGACTGACAGGAACTTGTGGCGCGCAAGTGGGCCTGGTGGTTGCACAGTCCCAACTTTATCCTACCTAACTTCTAATTGTCATTGTTAGTGTTCCAGCGTGTGGGAATCCTCTCAGAGGAGGATGGCACTGACACAGCCCCCCTCTCTCCTCGTGTCACCTGGGCAGGGCCGGAGGAAGTCTGTGTGGAGGGAGGTCAGCGCTGACCCCACACACGGGGCGGGGCCTTCACCGGGTGCTGTGTGTCTTCCTCGGAACCAGGTGTGGAGACGGGGCTCAGAGCACGGCACACAGGGATCTGCTGCTCCATTCCCAGGGAGCTGAGAGCTCCGTGGGGCGTTTGGGCATTAGGAACACTTGTTTTGGAGTGTACAGAGACCAGGCATGGGAAATGAAATCTGTTCTTCCTGCTGGAACTACCTGGAGCTGTGGAGGAGGATTGTGTGAGGTGTTCAGCAAGGTGACCGCGGGTACACGGGGACGTGTGGCCAAGCTGCATTCCTTGCGCAGGATGTGCCGCAGTGCGCTGCTGTTCCAGCCCCTTCGCAGGCCATCCCGCTGACTTCCAACGTCCCGGAGCGGCCTGTGGCACGTGGGTGGTGTGTCCCAGCTCTAGGCAGACAGACGACTTCTCCTTAGCTCTTTATTTCTAATTTCTCTTTTAGTCTCGGTCATCTCTTAAATGTAAGGGAAGGCAAAGTGAGAAAGGTCAACCTGCCTTGGCTGTGTGGAGTAAAATGTGTCACAAGCAGAAACTGGGAGTGTCCCCTCAGTCTGGAGTTCTGTGCTTTATCCCCCGATGGGTTCATGTCCTCACCACAGGGGGTTTGCTCTGGGGTCTGACAGGGGCACCTCAGGCTCTGCCACCCTTTGTCACTTCCCTATTCCTTCCAGGATAGCTCCAGAGAGAGAGGTTTCTGGGAAAGCTGAGGCCTGCAGTGTCACCCCCCCATCCCTGTCCCCCCTGCCAGCAGCAGGCCCAGGCCAAGCACGTCCCTGGCACAGCACAGCCAGGGAGCATCCTGAGCCAGGCAGTGTTTCTACTGGTGACTCAGCATCCTGGAAGGGGAGTTGGAAGCTTGGGCTGCTTTGTTTCCCCAGGACATCATTCCAAAATGTGAGAGCTCCGCTAATCCACGTGGATTCTGTACCCTCTGCTCTGAGCCCTCGTGTTGCTGTCCCGGCACTGACGTCACCCTGTCACTGCTTAATCCAATCTGGCTGTTGTTCAGGGAAGTGTTTATCCAGAAGAAAATGACACAACCACCACAGTACAATTCCAAGAGTGCAACCCCAAACTTTTGAAGTGGCAGGAGCTTGCAGAGCTGGTGCCTAGCACACATCTGGGTTTTTAATCTGGTTTGGTCTTGTATGGGAACGACAGCCAGCATTCCCAGCTTCAGCTTCTCAAATACTTTCCACCTATAAAAAGTGGGCAATGGGCAGTCTGGAAGTTGGGAATCCCCAGTTGGAGAGGTGACCTGGGGGGACTTGTCACTGCACCCCCCTCCCACCAAAGGGCCACTTACCTGCGCTGGCAACACCTGGTGAGGAATATCCAGAAAGATCTAGGAGCTTTGACCTCATATGTGAACCACTGACTCATCTGTCTGCATCCAAGGAATCCCAGGGATAGTCTGGATCCTGTCCATGTAGTTCTGTGTGCTGGTTTGCCCTTTGGGACAGCATGTGCCTCTGGGTCCTCTCTTGTCACCTCACACACAGAGCCAGGGGGCTGAGGGGACTTGGGCTGTGTCCCCTCCAACACACAGGATGGGTAGATGGATGCTGGGCCCTAGAGGTAAGGGAATGTGTCCAGGTTTTCAGGGAAAAGGGTGGGCTCAGTTCATTGCTGGATTGACTCGCCTGGATTTGGGAATCTTTTGTGATCGTCTCGGAGCAATGCTCAAAGCAGCATCATAGGGAGGAGGTGGAAGGAAGCCAAGAGTCCTCATGGGAACAACATTTGGCATGGCCTAAAATGGGACTCTCCCTGTCGAGAGGGCAGAAGTGGCTGGCTCCTGCTTTCACACACAGGAGTGTCCAGCTCACCTGGAACAGGTCCCCCACCTGTGGTCACACAGTTTTCATGGAGAACTTGGTCAAAGGTAAGTGTTGGCTTTTGAAAGAAGAGGTTTTTAATAGGAGAGTTGGTGTCTGTGTGAGGCTGGATGAATCCAGGTGCCCAGCTTGGAGATTTCCAAACCTCAGCCTGATACAATCCCATCTGGTCCAGCGTTGGGGTCACTTTTGCCCAGGGTCCAGAGTGGTGAGCCCTGAGGTGCCCTGCAGGAGGGTGCTGGGTCCTGCGCTGTCCTGTGGAGGGATGTCCTGCCAGGTCCCTGGGCATGCAGAGGAGCTTTGGGAAGTGGGGAAGGACTATGGCCTGCTCTTTTCCAGCTGTACCCAGAGGAATACCCAGGAAGCCTCATGGAAAGGAGCCTTGGCTTCAGGAAGAAGCAGCTCTCCCACCCAGGCAGTGTTTTTGGTACAGTCAAAACTTGCTGTGTTTTCTTGTTGAAAATGAACTTCCTGACAGGAGATCATGGCAGCATCTCCCAGTGCTGCCCTCCCTGGATCTTTCCAGAGCAGGGAGCCTGCAGCCAGCATTGAGCTGGTCCTGTGGCTGGATGTGGGTGTCCTGGGAATCACAGATCCTCTGGAATGTCATGCTGCTCCATGGCCTCTGGACCCCTTTTCTCAGGTTGTGTGGGTGTTTTTTCCCCACAAAATCGCAATTATTTCATTTTCTCTGGGCACTGTTTCTCCTGCTGTCTGAAATTGCTCCTTGCAGCCCTGGAAGTTGCCTGACATTAAGGTGAGGTGGCTGAAGCCATGGATATGAAGGCAGGGAAAGGGAAGATCCCACAGGAGGGTGTGAAGATACAGTCTTTACAAAGGTCATGGTGTGGTGGGCATGGAGCCAAACTGTCCGAGGGGCTTTGGGGGCCAGTTCCCAAAAGGTTCCACTTTCTGCTCCAGAGGGAGAGGATCTGATGGTTTTTCTTAGGAACATCCAAAGCCAGGACCTTGCTGGACAGCCCCGAGTGTCCCCATGGCCAGGAGAGACACACAGCTGGAAGCTGTCCGGGACAAGGGAGAGCCCAAGGATTCGGCTTTGGGGTGGTGACCCAGAGATCCCAAGGGGTTCTGCCCCCTTTGAGGGACGAGGGGAGGGGACATGGGACCCCATAGAGAGAAACACTCGTCAGGATCCATGGGGAGGAGCAGCTGGAGATGCAGAGATGCGGTGGGATGGACCAGGGAGTCCCTGGGAAATGGGATTTGGGGAAGCCTGGTATGGCACACAGCAGAGGATCTGGGATGAGGGATCTGGCATTGTCCCTCCTCACTCCTGGCTGAAATTTGGGGTGAATTTTGCTGGGGTTTGTTTAATGGCAGCTTCCTCAGAAAAGCTGTAAGCCTGGCAGGCAAGTCAGAGTGAGAGACACCCGGGGTCCCCAGGCTCTGCCGAGGGGTTCGGGCTGGGCTGAGCCGAGCCCCGGGGAGGGTCTGGCGAGCGCAGAGACCGCCCAGCTCATGGCACGGATGAGCGGCGGCTCCGCCCCGGGCTGGGCTGGGCGAGGGAGCGGAGGCGCTCCCGGTCCCGCGCCGCCGGGAAGCATCCCGGCTGCGGGGGGGACATCCCGCATCCCGGGGCTGGGCTCTGGAGCCGCAGGGACCCCCGGGCAGCGGCGGGGGGCTCTGCCGGGTCCCCGCGCCCAGGAAGCATCCCGGGCTTGGGGAGGCCCGTGGATCCCGGGGCTGAGCTCGGGGATCCCTGGGTGGCGCGGGGGGCTGTGCCCGGTCCCCACCGCCGGCCGGGCGGGCCCCGGGGGTCGCAGGGTCCCCACTTCCCCGTGGGAGAGGACACAGCTCGGCGGATGCCGGGGCCGCTCGGGGTTCCCCGCGCTCCCCGCAGACCCCTGAGGATTTGTACCTATCCAGGTAAAGCGCAGGGGACACCGGCTTGGGTGGGATGTGTGCTCTGTGGGGGGCTGGGGAGGGCGGTGGGTGAGAGCAGAGCCCAAATCCTTCTGTTTTGGCAAGTTTGGGATGCGTCTTTATTCCTGCCAGGAGCAAACTCCATCTCACTTCTGTGCCCTGCGGATGGAGGCCAAGCAGGGCTGGACGGGGCATGAGAGGGGTGGAAGGGGCTGGCAGACCAGAGCTGAGCTGAGTTTAGCCCGGGCTCAGCACAGCGGCCACGGGTGTCTGGGGCAGGACAGGGAGGGAGGATGAGCAGGGAGATTGCTGGAACCTGGACTGGGACGTTTGGGGACTGCAGTGTGCTGAGGGGCCTCATAGCCAGGTTGGTCCAGGTGCTTTGGGACCAGCAACTGGGGTTGCTGCGCCTGTGGCCTTGGCAGCAGCAAGGTCACAACCCCATGAAGGCTGGAGGACCCCCTTTTCCAGAGGGGCAGGTGGTTTTGATGCTGTTTTTCTCTCCCTCGTTGAGCTGTTTTATTGTCCCTCCAAGCAGGAAAAGGGACCTGAGCTCTGCAGCAGCTCCCAAAGAAAATGTAATTGCCCTGGCACTGGGGTGTTGGGATGGATGGAGAGGGCTCTGCACCCCAAACCAGGGCTCTGCAGCCTGATCTTGAGGTCTGTGGGTGAAAAATCCATCAATCCATGTGCTGCCAGCAGTGGGAGAGCGATGCCTCTTCCCTTCCCAATGCCTCAGGCTTGATTTCCCAGGGATTTGAGCGGCAGGTCAGGGGGGTGTCAGAGGAGCTCCGTGCGATGCTCCAGGGAAAAGCTTAGTTAACAAAAAAAAAGCCATAAATCCTTCCCCAAGCACCTCCACCCCCGTTTCCTTGCAGGAGAGATTGATGCTGTTTTCCTAATAGGAAAATACCTCTGTGTTTCATCCCAGTGCTGAGCACTGCAGTCTCTTTCCAGGTGATGTCTTGGAAATCTGCTTAACTTGCTGCTTAGAGCTCATTAGAGAGGGAGGCTTTGGGGAGAGAAGCTCTGAAAGGAAAGAAAAATCAGAAATTCCTTCTAATTTCCAGAAGAAATTGTGAAGAGATGGAGGGGGTTTAAAGGGGATGTTTGTCTTCCTGCAGGGAAAGTCAGTCCTGAAAACTTTGCTCTTTTTGTATTAAAAATAATTGGGAAGAGTGCTTTGCTTGGGCACGGGGGCTTTTCAGGGCATAAAAAGAGGCAGTTTAGGGTAAATCTCCATCATGTTGTTAAGATGTCAATTTTCAGCACTAAACAGCAAGTGGGCCTTGAGCTGAGTTCAGCCCATAACATGAGCTCAGCACGTTCTCAGCTAGGATAGAAATGGTTTATCCATTGCACAGGGAGATTTTGTGCCAGAGGGAGGAGGGTGAGGAGGAACTGGGCATCTCCCAACCCCATCCCAGCATCCCTGCCACTTTGGGTTACGTTTAGGGCTCCCCTTCCTCCTGTTATCCCAAGGATGGGCTGTGTGCCTCTGCAGAGGGGCCAGGCCAGCACAGCTGATATTCCATGCCATGAAATACCCACTTTTGCCTGTTAAAATCCAAGCCTAGGTGGTTTTGGGGGAGAGTCGATCACACACACACACACACACACACACACACACACACACACACACCAGTGTTTGAGGCTGCGAGCACCCAAGGGGAGTTGGAAGATGGGGCCCAAATATTGCAGAACCATCTGTCTGAGACTAATCCAGCTCCATGAGTTGGCTTTGGGACAGAGAAGGGAGAGGGAAAGGGAGAAAGGAGAGAAAAGGGAGCCTTTATGGAGAAGGGCTGGGGGACTCTGAGGGAGGTGCATGGGGTTTTAGGTGCAGTGCTGAGGTTGTGTCCCCGTGGGGTTCTGTGGGATCCTACCAGCTCTCTGTGGCTGGTGATTCCCCGGCACAGATGCCAGGGAACACGGGGTGCTGGTCAGTTCCCATTGGATTTGCTTGTCAGGTGTTTTTGGGGATCCAAACCCCCCTTTTCATAACAGGAGTAACTGGCTTGGATAAATCCCCCTCAGCATCCATGATGCCTGTGCTAGGATCTGCCTGGGAGAGCAGCTTCCTTTCGACTTAACTGGGAAAACCCCTTTTTTGTGGGGGAACCCTATTTGTGACAGAACTTTCTCACTGCAGGAGCTGATTCCTGGGGAAGAACATCCCCTAAACCCTGCAGTGACCCCAAAATGGGGGGATGGAGCTGCCCCCCTCGGCTGGGGCCAGGGCAAGGCCTCGGGAGAGGCTGGGAAACTGCAGGAGGCAAAGGAAGATTTCAGCTGGAAAAGCAGCAAAGGGCTTTGAGGGCTCCTGGAGGGGGGATGTCCACACACAGGGAGGCTGGGAATGTCACCTGTTTAAAGGCTCCTGAGGTAAATGGAGCGGCTCTGCCCCTTCCCGAGGGTTCCTGTCCCTCCTTCAGCTCCTGCTGGTGGCTGAGAGGCTTCGGCGCGTTTGCTCAGTGCCTGGAAAAGGAGCCAAGGCTGGGAGTGATGGAGGGGGAGAAGTGATGGAGCATCCCTGCTGGAAAATCACAAGGCATTCAATTTTTGAGTTCTTCCCCTTCATCCTAATGCTGTGTCTCGTGCATTCCAGGCTGTCCCACTCGCAGGGAGCGTTTGCCATGGACACTGGGCAGATAAGCAGATCCCGCTTCAGTGGTGAGTCCTCCACAGGGAGCCTGGGGAGGGTTTGGGGCAGAGCTGCTGGTGCTGGCACCGAGGGTTTTTTGGGGAAGGGTTGACTGGTCCTCGCTGCTCTCCATGGGGAGAGCCCTCTGCTCCATGTGCCCGCTGGGTTTTGTTTCCTAAAACAAGGGTAAAACCCTTAAAACCTCCAAGTTTTCCAACATGAGTGCTCGACCCTCGGAAACGGGCAGGAATGAGGGGGAAGCAGGTTGCAGTTCAGCTGGGATTTGTACTTGCAGTTCCTCAGAGGTAGAAACCGGTAAAAGACTATTCTGCTATTTTTATTTTCATTCTAAATTTTATTCCCGATTTTGCCCCTCCACCGTAGCAGGAGCCTGGGAGCTCTGGCACAAAAAACCTGCAACTGCTTCCTTAGCCAGGATGCAGGGATAAAGCAGAGTCCTTTAGGGGTGTGGGTCAGGGTGGATGAAGCAGGACCCGTGTCCCATCCCAGTGTTTAACCTCGGGGATTGCTGTGGGCTGTTTCCGAGATCCAGAGCAGGTGTTTTGGATGCGAATACTCGGTTCCTTCTGCTGTTCCCGCTCGAGGACGGCTGAGGGGAGCAGCAGGTTGTCCCTGCGCTCGGATGCGATGTGGGAGTTCAGCTTGGCTTTGGGCTTTTTCCGGCTCCGAAGGAGGGAGCGCTGTGGCGTGATGATGCCGGAGGACTCCCCGGCAGCTCTCCGGGATGAGAAATCCTCTCTTTCCCCCTTTTCCTGTGTAGTACGGGGCGGTTGGTGCCGGTTCGGCGCTGGAGTGATGGAGGCTGGTGCAATGCAGCAGGAGCCGCTTGCAGCCGAGCCCGGCTCTCCCTCCCCGCTCGCTCCGGCGGCACCCGCGGGGTTCTGCCTGTTTCCAGCAGCTTTTCGTTTGGTTTTTCCCTGCTCCCGGCTTTTCCTGGCATGCCCGGGCAGCAGGTGGGCCGAGGGCGATGCACATGTGCGCTGGGCATATCTGTCAGCGGGACAGAACCGCAGCTGGCAAAAGGGACCCCCGGCATCTCGGGAGTGACGCAGACCCTCGCTGGGAAGCGGGGCTGGGACACGGGAGAACTTCACCTCCCGGGAAAGCAAGGCAGGCTGTCATTTGTCGGCTGGCAGAGCCTCTGCCTGACCCGCTTGCAGCCACCGGAGTGGGAGCTGCGGTTTATCCACTCCTCGGCCCATCCCATCCTCGGAGCTTGGAGCCGAGTTCCCGGCGTGGAAGCAGCCGAGGCTGAAAGCTCGTTCCCGGGATTGTGACCAGCTCATGGAGCCCCCTGTCCCCTGCAGTGGCCTCCAGCCCGCCGCGGTGGGAGATCGGGCTCTACGCCGCCGGCGCCTTGGCGCTGCTGGGGATCGCAGCCATCAACCTGTGGAAGCTCTGGCGCTCCGGAAGCTACCCGGCCCCTTCCCCCTTCCCGAACTATGACTACCGGTACCTGGAGCAGAAGTACGGAGCGGTGTGCCCAGACATCAGGAGCAAGGTAAGGGGGAAACCTGCGTTTGTCTCCTTCCCTTTGCAGCACGCAGGATGCTGGAGGGGTGGGAATATCTCCTGGATCCCCTCGCGGGAGGGAACAGCCACAAGCAACAGTGTGGTGCTGCTGCAGCCTTTGGGGGGATCATTGGAGCTCGGAGCTGCAGGGAGCTCCGGGCTCGCTGCCGCGGCAGCTTGAGGCCAGGCAGGGGCCGGGATGCATCCAAGGAGGCGCTGGAGAAGCCCAGCTGTCCGGCTCCGCACGGAGGGAGGGATGGATGGTTGGATGGCAGCGCCTGTTCTCCTTTCCCTGGCAGCGAGGGCTGGCCCCGGGCTCGCAGCGGGCGCCAGGTCGGAGCTCTTCGTCCCGCAAGAGCAGCCTGAGGGCAGAGGACGCTTTGGAGAGCATCCAGGAGCTGGGCAGCCTGGAGCTGATGGGCAGAGACCTGGGTCTGGCCCACTACGGCCCCCTGAGGAAATCCATCTCGGCCGACTCCCTCAACTCCATCTCGTCCATCGGGAACAACTTCGGGCAGGATTTCACGGTGGGGCAGGTGGAGGTGTCCATGGAGTACGACGGGAGGGCGGCCGCCCTGCACGTGACGCTGCTGCAGGGCAAGGACCTGCTGGAGAAGGAGGATGCGCGCTTCGAGTCCTGCTTCATGCGGATCAGCCTCCTCCCGGCCGAGCAGATCGTCGGCATCTCCCGGGTGAGCCCCTCATTCCCACCGATACATGCCCCCCCCAGACCCCTGAGCCCACATGGCTCGCCCTGGAGTTTTGGGTGGCAGCGTCCCTTGGCCACATTCCCCAAGGAAGTGGTGGGCTTTGGGAGTGGGCATGCCAGGATCAGAAATGGCTGACACAGGATTTGGGGGATATCAGCTCCCCAAGGCACTGGTGGGGTTTGGGAGCATGGAGTTCAAGGCCAGATGTGGTTGGCATGGGATTTTGGGCTGGGTCTCAGCTCCCCACAGCAGTGGTGGGATTTGGGAGCAGAGAGCTCTGGACTGGCAAAATCAAGGATTTTGAGGGGTGTCCCAGGTGGGTTTGCATATCAGAAACCCAGCAGAGGCAGCAATGTCTCCCCTTTGGGTGGGATTTGGCCTGACTTTGTTGTCTCTGAGCATGGCTGGTGGCAACTTTTCCTGCTTGACTGTCCCTGCTGTGGAAAGGAGGCTGTGGCAGGTGGAGGAAGTGGCCTGGGGTGGGATTTGAGTGGCAGTGGCAGTTTGGGCAGGTGCTGCTGGTGTCTTGCCATGGCCCCCCGGTCTCCTAAGTCCCCACAGTCCCTCTCCTTCCCACAGCAGCCCCAACACTTTTTCCTCTCCATGAAGGATGCAGCAGTGGAAAACCCATGTGGTGGCACTGACAGCCACAACCAGGGTTGGATCTGGGGCAAACCCTCCATTTTTAAGTGCCTCAAAATCTGCTTTTGGGAAGCAGGAGCCTCAGTTTTCTTCCAGCAGCTCCTCTATTGCAGTCAGTTGGATTCAATCAGGCTATTCCAGCAAGGAGTGGGAATGTGCATCCCATTAAGGCACCTCTCCACTGGGGTGGAGGCGCTGCTCCATCCACACACACTGGCTGCTGCCTCCAAAATATTCCCACAGCACCCTTTTAGACCATTTCCCATCCAAATCTCTGGCTCTTTGTTTATGCTCTGGAGATATTTATTATTTAGTGTCATTATTTATAATTCACCAGCACAATTTACCTCCTTGGTTGCCCCAAGGCCACCGATAAAGGCCCAGCCACTTTTCTTTCCCAGTCCTTCTGGAGGGATTTTAAATAGCAGCTTCTGTTTGGTTGTACTTGATCCAGAGCTCCCAAAATACAGCGTGGGCTGCAGACAGACAGTCTGTAAAATCTGTAGGACTTTAAAATCTGTTCTTCACACAGAGGAACTTCAATCCCCCAGGGACTCTGGAGGTTGGTGGTATCCAGTGGGAGAGCATGGACTAAAGAAGGCAGGAATGGCAGGTACTGCCTTAGTGTCCTTCATCCCAGGTATTGAGCAGGGTTAGGAGCAGACTGAGACAGGAGAAGAGTCCTTGGGGGAGATGAACCCTCTCCTGGGGGGCTTTCGGGGTGACACAGCCCCACAGATTTGGGTGGCTTTGGGGAGCTGGTGGTTCCACTTTGCTCCATGTTATCCAAGGCTGCAGCCTTCCATCCCTTGGGACAAACCCCTGGATTGCCTGGAACATCTTGGATGCTGAAACAGGGCTGGAGTAGGGGGAAAAAATCCCTAAGTCCATCACTTCAGGGCATTTCCCCTCCACCAGTTCTTTGGGATCAGGACCTGCAGGATGAGCCACGGGAGCTGCCGCTGCCTCTGCTCCCAGAGAATGACGTGACACGGGGACAACATCAGCCAAGCAGCACCATTCCCACTGGGCACATTCAGGAGTTGGTTCTGCTTGGAGAAGGGCTAGGGGTTACACCTTGTAACCATAAATCCTGTTGCCTGATATGGCTGAGCTGGATGTGCATCTGCACTCCCAGGGGCTTGGGATGTATCTGAGAGCACTGGGCCAACGCTGATTCTCTAATTAAAAGAATTAACAGGCACTGGGACAGGTCACAGCCCTGATTTTCACCCCAATGGCTGAGCAGTTGCTGCGGTCAGGTCGGGAATAAATCATCCCAATTGGATGGGGCGTGCCCTGGGGATGCCCTCCCTGCACTCCTCGTAATTCCCATGAACTGGATGCAGCAGGGATGTAGCCCCAAGCCCCGTGGGTGTCAGGGCTATCCCCCCTTCCCATGGCAGATCCAGAGGAGCGCCTACTCCGTGGCCTTCGACGAGCGCTTCTCGGTGCCACTGGATCCGGCGGCGCTGGAGGAGAACAGCCTGCGCTTTTCCGTCTTTGGCATCGACGAGGATGAGCGCAGTGTCAGCACCGGCGTGGCCGAGCTCAAACTCTCCGACCTGGACCTGGCCACGCGCCCCTTCAACGCCTGGCTCTACCTGCAGGACACCAACAAGGTGAGCCAGGAGTGTCCCACCTCCCAGCTGGGTTTTGGGGCTGGGACAGCGGGACGTTGTTGTGTCCTGGACATCGTGTCCCGCATGTTGTGTCCCACAGGCGGTGGACACGGTGGGGGAGATCCTGCTCTCCCTGAGTTACCTGCCCACGGCCGAGCGGCTCACGGTGGTGGTGGTCAAAGCCAAGAACCTCGTGTGGAGCAATGGGAAGGTGACCGCAGGTGAGGGGGTCTCCATGGTGGGGTTTGTCCTGATTTATCCCATTTGCTACACGGGAGTGGCTCCCCGTGAAGACAGACCTGCTGGGAAGGGCCACCAGAAAGGGTCCCCCTGCTTTCTCCACATCGTTGGGGACACGTGACTGACCCCTCTCCTGCCCTCCAAGCAGATCCCTTCGTCAAGGTGTATCTGCTGCAGGACGGGAGGAAGATCAGCAAGAAGAAGACAGCAGTGAAGAGGGGAGACACCAACCCCGTGTTCAACGAGGCCATGATCTTCTCTGTGCCCGCCATCGTGCTCCAGGTCTGGCCCAGCCAGGGGGGCTGGGGAGGGGGGACACATCCCAGCGCTCCTCAAGCTCCCCAAACCCACTAGTGGGGAGCTCCTGGGGGTTCTGGGGGGTGATCCTGGGAGCTGTGGGTGTGTGGTCTGGTTTGGGGTGGATGTGTGGGGGCTGTTGTGGGGTATATGGGTGTGTGTGGGCTGTTTAGAGAAGTGTGGATGTGTGGAAATGGCTGCTGGAGGGGGGATGTGTGTGTGGTACTCTTGGGGAGGCTACGGATGTGTGGGTTGGGATTATAGCAGGATGCGCAGGGATGGTTTGGTACGTGGACAGGGCAAAGATGGATTTGGGGGATGTGGTGGAAAGAGGGGGATGTGTAGGTGTGGGGGGTATACTGGGGTGGGTATATAGGGATCTGGGGGGGTTTCAAGAACAGGGGGTGGGATTGAATGGGGTGGGCACACAGAGGGCCGTGTGCGTGTGGGGTGTGGCAGGTTGGGTGGTGGTGCACGGATGTGTTGGCATCGTGGGTGCGTGTCCCCATGGAGAGGGCACAGGGGTGGGTCTGTGCGTGGCAGTGACAGCCCCGTACCCCCCAGGAGCTGTCCCTGCGTGTGACGGTGGCCGAGAGCGGCGAGGACGGGCGTGGTGACAACACGGGCCACGTGCTCATCGGGCCCGCAGCCAGCGGGATGGGCACCACGCACTGGAACCAGATGCTGGCCACGCTCCGCAAGCCCGTCTCCATGTGGCACCCGCTCCGCAGGAATTAGGCCGGATCCTGGGGACGGTGGGCCCGGAGCAGGGACTTGGTGGAGCCCTGCAAGGCCAAGCTGCCGGCACTGAGGGGCCCAAAACACCCGGAGCACGGACAGAGCGGCTCCGTGGGAACATTCCGGGTCTCCCCGCGTGTGTCAGGCCAGACCTGCCAGAAAGGAGCCCAAAGAGACCAAAACCAGCAGGAACCTCCCTGGACCGCTTCTCCGGAGCATTCCGTGTGCTCCCAATGGCCTCGAAATCCGTGGAATCCTCGAATGTGGACTCTGAGCGAGGGAGGGGGGAATTCCTTTGGGAGGTGGTTTTTGGGCGGGAATCGTGTGAGGGGGGGCATGAAAGCCAGCCTGGCATGTGTGGTGATCCTGAGGGGATCTTTTGTAGTGACTTTGGTGCACTATGCCAGGGTTGGAATGTTTCCAGTGAGAATGGAAAAAGGGAGCAATAACAGCAGAAAATCAATTGTTGCATACGGCTCCTCCTCCCATCTGCTCCCCCACACAGTAAATCCCTGCCCATCTCCACTGGCTGCACAGGGATTGGTTTCCAATCACGCGATTTCCAACCTCTTGGGTTTGAGGTCAGATCCATGCTGGGAATCATCCCCTAAAGGTCCAGTAGGATCAGGGGCAGCTTTTCCCACGCCGGCCACTTTTCCAACCCAAACTCACCCTCAGAGTGCTCAGGACAGCACTGCAAATTCCTGCTCCTTAACACAACTCTCACAACTGAGGATTTCTTTTTCCAGCCCCTAATCGTGGACTTGGGCTGTGACTTATCCTATAACTCATTTTATCCAAGATTTGGGTATAGAGAGGAACATTTTGCCCTTGTGACCCAAGGCAGGTGGGAAAGTTCCCTAACTTTGTAATTTTTAAGCCCAACTCCTGTTTCAGGAGGAAGGGAGAGGAAAAGCCTGTGTGAATCCTGTCTGCTGGTGGGCTCTGGCCCAAGGCAGGTTTGGGATTTTTGGGGAGCTCATTCCCGCTCTGGTTTGTGGAGGGTGATGGAGCCCCTCATGGCACAGGCTAAAGAGCAGAGGATGCACTGGGGCCACATCCTTCCTTGCCTGGAGCCTTGGCTTTTTCCTGCCAGTGGGATGCTGGTGGGAAGCCAGGCTGGAATATCTGGGGGTGTCTGGGGCCTTGTGCCATGAAATTGGCACCATGGGATGAGCATGGGCTGGGATGTGGCTGCTTGGATGATCTGAGCAGGGAAAAAGGTGTGAATGAGCCATTTATCCATTTTTCCCTGATTAAAAAGTAACTCCAAGGTGAGTTACCCCAGAGCTGGTGGCACTTTTCCCTTCCCATCTGTTCTGCCTGACCTTCCCTTTGGGACACGGCTGTGATGTCCCTGTTCCATCATCCCCCTCTGCTCCGGTTCCTCCCCCTGCCTGTCTCCACTCATTGATGCCCAGATTCCCTTCTCCCACACTTCCTCCTCCCCACCTCTCCCTCCAGGAGCCCCCCTGTCCCATCTGCTGCCAGGGGAACTGGTGCCATCCCTCCGTGGGTGTTGTACAGCACCAAGGCATGAGCCAAGGAAGGAGGGGTTTGACGGATGAGGTTTTCTGAAGGATGAGGAAGTTTTTGTGGGAAGTTGTTCTCAGCCAGTACTCACAGACCATGAGGTTTGGGGGAGAATTTGCTTATTAGCTATCCCAGCCAAGTATTTGGGAAGAGATGGACACCAAAATCCTCGACTGTCTGGCAGCTCCTGCCAACTGCTGAGCTTTACTTAGGATGAGGTGAGTGACTTCCACAGGTGCTGGCATCTGATGTTTAGCCCCAAAATGATGGGGAATGTGTGGGCTAGGCATTTCTACAGTGCTCCTCTCCAGCCATTCCTATTTGGAGGCACCTCTGCACCTTCTCCTTCATTGTGGGGACAGAAAATGCTGCTGGAGCTGTTTTGGGGGTGGGATGGATGGACCCTGTGTGAAGGATTAGGAAAAAGTCCAGGATGGACACAAGGCTCCCTCCTACCTGAAAAGCTCATGTGGCTGCACCTGCTGTCACTATGGGCTTTCCCAGTGGGAATCAGCCTCCAAGGATCTCTTGGGAAGGGCAGGGCAGGTCTGGGAAGCATCAGGGAAGGACAGGCAGCACTGAGGAGGGAGAGACCTCCCAGTGACACAGGAAGGCTCTCCCAGGGAAATGGTTCCATGTGCTGGAGGAGCTCCTCATGGTGCCAACACAGTTTGGGCTCAAGGCCTTCCCATCCCTATTCCCATCCCCAGGCACACCTGGAGCAGGGCTGAGGGATGAACCCCTGGCCCAGGTGGGGAGGGAATGGCTGCAACATGGACAGGCTGAGTCCCTCCAGGTCTGAGCCCTGCCAGAGGATTGCTGGGCTGCGACACATCCATTTCCTCAGTCATCCTCCCTGGAGCACGGGGTCACCCAGGGTTTTCCGTGCCTCCCACGTTCCTGCTCCTGGGGATCCATCATCTGCTGCCGCAGGGACTGATATGACAGCGACAGTGACAGCTTTGGGTGTTTAATGGCCACTTTACCAGCATGCAGTGGCCCCTGAGTGCATCCATCACCGTGTCCATAGGGATAACCAGGACGACACAGCAGCTCTCCCTCCCCTGCCTTGGCCCTGCAGCTCAGGAAGGCTCCCAGCTCCAGGTTTTCCCCCAAAATAGAGCTCCCTATTCCACCCAGGCCCAGCACAGCAGCTTTGCTATGGGGCGGCTGAGCTGCGGCTTTGAGGTTAAAAAAGCAGGATTTGGGTCCCTCATTTTTCTTTGTCCTTCTTTTTGCCCTTCCTCTGGCTTGTCAGCTCACTGAGCTTCTTGTCCAGGCGTTGCTGGAGGTGGGCTCGCTTGGTGGGATCCAGGGATTTGTCCTTGGAGCCGCTCCCAGGATACAGGACCCCTTCCCGGCTGATCCGCTGCCGTGCGTGCGCCTTGGCCTTCTCCCCACAGCCGTGGACCTGGTGGGAGAGAACGGACACTGGGAAGTGGGGCAGGGATCACCCACATGGCAACCAGGGGCTTTTGCTCCTTGAGCCTGGAATTCCTTTTTTGCCTGCTTTGCATCTCCCTAAGATTATCTCCCATCATTTACAGCCATTATTATCATCATGTTACATATTATATTACTGTGTTGTTATATTGCTTTATATACTTACATCTTATATTTTCAATTATTTTATTATTTATCATAGTTTACTATTTATTCTATTTACTTTCATTTTGTTTTTATTGTGTCATTTTATATTTAGAGTCTATATTTTTATAGATTTATTCTTATACTTATTGTCTTAAATTAATAAATATTTATTAAACCATCATTTATAGCTCCTCTCACACAGAACAAAATATAAAGATCCAGGTGCTGGTCTCTGAACAGCAGGTAGATTATCCTTTGGGATGGTTCAAGTGGTGCTTTCCACCTCCTTTCCAGTGAACTGCAAAAGGTGTTTTGGGGAATAGGGGCCCTTTTTTAGCCATGAATATGCTGCTTTAATGAGCCAAGTCCAACACTGGAATTATCTCTCACAGGTGAGATCCTCAAATCTGATCCCTTTTCTTGGCCCATCCCAAAGTCATTTATGTTTCCACAGAGTGGGGTCCCAGCCTGTTCCCTCAGAGCTGTGACAGCCCTTCCCAGGGCTAACACGGATTTGAATCCCTACAATTGTTGGAGCCTTGTTACAATTCAGCAGGGAGAGGCCATTCTTCAGGGAATAAATCTCCATCCCCCTGGATGCTGAGTGACCATAAATACAGCTATTCCTTGCCATGGAAACAGATAGCTCTTGACAGAGGGAAAAGCTTGCCAAGGATTTATAGGGCTGCTGAGCTCCGGGAGGCACCACAGGGCACGGAAGCTGCGGGATGAGGAACAAGGACATGGGGAATTCTGAATTGCTGGCCAGGCAGCACTGCACCGTGCCTGACCTGTCCCCAGAATGCAGAGAGAATCTGCAAAGGGCTGGGATCATCCTCAGAATGCAGAGAGAACATGCAAAGAGCTGGGGATTGAGTCCAGGCTCGCTTGAGCTTGAAACCTGTGCTTCATTTCTGCTCCCTGCCTCGCTTTATCCGCACGGCTTCAGAGTGTAAGTGCCAGAAAATGGTAAAGAAGGGCACAAAATGAGAGGAAAACAGAAAAGCCCTCAGGAAGAGGTGAGCAGAGCCCCGGTGTCAGACCTGCCAGCCCTGTGTACCTGAGCTCAGCACAGGCTCTGACAGGGAGGGCTCTGCTCAAACTCTCCTGCAGGGAGCTCCACAGGGAAAATTCACAGGCTAAGCTCATCCTGCCCCTCTTTACCTCAGGGATGTGGTGGCTGAGGCAGAAGAGCCGCTGGCAGTGGTGGCAGAGCTGGCCCAGAGTGGTGACAGAGGCCTTGCAGCGGGGGAAGCCACAGGTCCTGTCAGCTTCGATGGCAGCAGAGATCAAAGCGTCGAAATCCTCCCCGGCCGTGCTCCCAATCGCCGGTTTTCCTGGGAAAGGTGAGCACACACCTGGACTGGGGCCTGGGAACAAACCCACCCTCCTGCAGCCACAGGGCAGCCCCTGCCTTTACATCCTTCAGTGTGGGCCAGGTACTCTCCTCAACTCCTCTCCCTACTCTTGGGAGCCTCCCATGTGATTCCTGAGACTCTCTCCTGGGAAAGGGTCCCCAGTGTTTTTCCTCTGACTTAAGGAACGTGCCTCCAGATATCCAAACCCCTCTACCTGGATGCTGCAGTCAGTTCCCACCTCCCTGCAGCTTTCCGAGAGCCACATGCTCCATGCCCAAATCCCAAAGTCTGGAACAAACCTACTGTGATCAAGATACATTCAAGAAGAACATTAATTGCACTGGCTAGAAAAAGCCTGACCCACCTTTGGCTTTGCTCTTGTCCTTTTTCCTGCTGCCATGGCTGGGCTCCTGCACCTTCCTCGCTGCCTCCTCCCGCCTGACTTTCTCCCTCTGGACTCTCTCCAGGTGCAGGGATTTCAGGTCCACTTTCCCTGAGCCTTCGCTGCTTTCCCCCGGTTCCGCAGGGTCAGGGCTGCTCCCGCTGGGATGCTGGGGCTCGGGAGGGGGCTTGGAGGGCAGTGGGGGCTCGGAGGGCAGCGGGGGCTGCTTGGGGAGTCTCTTGCGGACACTGATGTACCTGTCCCGGCCCTCCCCGGAGCTCAGGTGCTGCAGCCCGTACTCCTCCGCCAGCACGTGAACCAGCATCCGCTCATGGGAATTCAGGGATGCCGGGAAATCCAGCTGCGCCTCGATGCTCGCCAGGAAGGCCACCAGCATGGCCCTGAACTTGTCCACACCCTCCTTGGCCGCTGAGCCATCTCTCCCAACTCCGGCAGCTCTCGGGGAGCTCCGTGCTCTCTGGCTCCCTGCTCCAGCTGCCGCCGCCGCCTTGAGCTTCCCAGCCGGGGCCGGCTGCGCTTTGGGGCCCGGAGGTTTGGGGCCCTGCTGGCGCTGGGCACAGCCCTCCCCGGGGTAGTTTTGGGGCACGAGGTCATCCAGGTACTCGAAGGCGGAGCGCACGAGGCCATGCTGGGATAGATGGTCCAGAAGGCGCCGCAGGAAGGGGCGGCTGCCCACGGTGTGGCTGTCACACACCACGGCCACCTGGCGCCGTGCCCGCGTCACTGCCACGTTGATCCGCCGCTCCTCGGCCAGGAAGCCCACCTCACCTGGGAAGACAGGAGAGAAGGGATGCCAGAGGGGACACGGCTGCCTCCAGTTAGGGGTTTGGTCCAAAGGATTCAAGGATTTCTTGGCTGGAGGGTGAGAGTTGGCGTTTATGGGGCTCTGGTCCCTGCTCACACCTGTTCCTCTTCCTACCTGTGTTCCCCAGGCTCCACACTGAGCTCCTGGGGTTGGGAAGAGGATGGAAGGCACATGGAAAGGGGAAGTATCTCCCTGCCTGGCCCACGACACAAGCTCAGCTTGGAGCTGGGAGCAAACACAAGATGGAGCAGCGTGGAAAAGGCTCACCTTGTGACAGAGGAGCAGCTGCAGGTAAAGAACCCCACCCTGTCCTACAGAGCTCCCTCCCTGCTCCCAAATTCCCTGAGGGTCTGTAGGAACAGCCATATGGGAACTTGGGGAGGTTCTGCTCTGCTCACAGAGAGCAGTGCGAGCCGGCAGTGCCGGGATGACTCAGGCAGGATCAGCCAGCGAGCGGAGCGTGGGTGGCTGCCGAGCTCCCAGCTCCAGGGAACAGTGAGGAGGCCAGTCGGGAAGAGATTAATGCCTTTGCCGGAGCAGTGCCCAGCCTGGCTCTGCCTCAGCAGCCTCATTTGTGCTGCCTCTGAGGGACAGGGAGAGGCGGAGCCCCTCTCCCTGCTCTGTAGCTCGGAGAACAATTCCCAGTTTCTCTGAAGAGGTTTAACCCAGCTGCAGGGACAAATCCCAACTCCTTTGAATCCCAGAACGGTTTGGGTTAGGAAGGACCTTAAGGCCCATCCAGTCCCATCCCCTGCCACAGGCAGAGACACTTTCCACTGTCCCAGGTTGCTCCAAGCCCCATCCAACTTGGCTTTGGACACTTCCAGGGATGGGGTGGCCACAGCTTCTCTGGGCAAACCTGTGCCAGGGCCTCAACATCCTCAGAGGGAAAAATTTGCTCTTAAAAGAAGGTGGTTTCCTGCTGGATCAGGAATGGCTGCTGAGGGACAAGTCAAGGAGGAACCTCCCTGTGCCCCTAGGAAAACAATTCCTGCCCCACACCTGTGCTTTGGCCTCTCCCTGTGCAAGAGAAGGGGCGAGGTGATCACGGAACGATCCTGCTCAGCCAGCTCCACAAAACACTTCAGTTCCCGCACAGGAGCCTTGTGCCCCCCGGGCAACAGCCTTTTTCCAGCTATTAACTTCCACTGCAGCTGCTGATAGCAAAGAACTTGATTTTCTGCTCTAGATTTTGCTCCCAAAAGCAGCATTTTCCATGCATGGCTTGGAATGCCAGCTCCTGCTCGCTTCTGCATGGAACTGACCCAAGATGAGCTCAAAACCCAAGAAATTACCCCCCAACTCCCCTAAATGTGAAGCTAATGGGATGTGACGTTCTTAGGGCCCTGGTTTAAATAATTTCTGAGGCCTCAAGGGCCAGAAAACCTTCAAACTGAGCAGTCCTGGACCTGCTGTACCACGGGAGCCTCCCCTGCAGCCCTGACAGCACATATATTCATTAATTAAACAAAAGAGTCTGAAAAGGGAGGGTTTGCCAATAAATCCATCCAGAGCCAAGTGTTAGAGCACTGCAATTAAACCACAGCACTTGGCTACATGACTTCCTCTCAACTCCCTGGACAGCAACGCTCCAGCAGCAAGGTCTCACCTTTCCTGTTGGATCTGACAAAGGACAGGATCACTGCCTCCTTCTCCCTTCCTTGGAAACCATCCACGGATTTAATTTCTAGCTCGGGGTGGCAGTGGCAAAGGCGCTGACGGAGCATGTCCACCTGAGAAACAGGCCAAGGGTAGCTTTTAAAGGAAATACATGGGTGAAAAGGATTAAAATGGCATGGTTTTGGGGAAAATCCCTCCCTCCCAAACCCACAAGGATGAGCGCTGGCATCTCCTGGGCTGTGAGTGGAACACCTCAATAACAGCTCTTCCCTCCACAGCCTCAAGCTGCTCAAAGGTGCAGGAGTTGGTCCCAAATGCTGTTAAATTTGGCTCTGCAGGTCCCTGGGATCTTGTGGTGCTCCGTGTGCAGGGAGAGGGGGGATGCCAGGAGAAGAACAGCTCACCTGGAGGTTGTAGGGGGCCACCACAGCGATGTCCTTGGCCTTCACACCAGCATCCACCAAGGCCTGGATGTGCATCCCCACCAGCTGGACCTCCCCTGGGACAGGAACAGAGTGTGACAGGGAATAGAGGCTGGAGGAATGTGCCCACCTCCCCCAAAACAGCAGGGAAGGCTGCCATGAACTGATTACCCAAGATACGGTGTCTGGTTCAGAGGGATCTAAGGGGAAAAATTAAATCCTGTATGAATTATTTCATGGTTTATTGGCTGGGCTTCTGCTTTGCAGCAAAACACAGCGATAAACATCAAGATTCTGCAGTGAGCTGTGCCAAAAGTCTGCCTCCCAAATTTGGGGAGATGTGCTTCTAATCCCCTGCTCCGAATCCCTGAATTCTCTCAGAGCAGGCTTTTTGGGTCTCCATGAGGGAACAAGAGCCTGTTGTGTTCAGCATGACCCTGGGAATGGTGCATGGAAAAATGAGGCACTCAAATGATGGTGGGGGTCAAACAGAAGGTAAAAGATATTTAAACTGGTAAAAACTGCCCTTGTATTTTCCAGCCTGACTTTGCACTCAAGCTCTGTAATGAAACCTATTCTTTCAGGCAAAAAGCAGCAGAACTTGGTGTCCTAGGAAAATCCACGGAGAAGAGCCAGACAGGATCTCATGGAAGGAGCAGAAGACTGGGAGGTAATTCCGAGCCTAATCCACAACCTTCCCAAAACAGGCCTGTGCTCTGCCAGCTGCTATTTTGCCCTTCCTTGGTATAAAGCACCTGCCACAGGGATTCTCCACCCTGTCCCAGCTCTCAGCACCAAGAAATGTCCCTGCAAGGGGACACGGCAGCTGGAGAGGCCATCTACAAGCTGGACACTGTCACCAGAGCTCCAACACAGCTCGGAGTCCCTGGAGGTTGAGGATCTATGGAGGGAATGATCTCTCAGCTAAGAAAGCCTCTCTGGGATCCCACCTTTCCCAGGGAGACATCTGTGTGATGTGGCCAAGCCTGTGGTGGGCTGAGCACCTCAGTCCATCCATTCTGGCCAGTGGTACCTGGATTCCCCTTGGACTGTTCATCCTCCATTTCCAGCTCAAACAGGCCACAGCCAGCGGTGTCTATGAGCAACAAGGGAATGCTGGTCTCTTCCGTGGAGGAGACGCCCGGCAGGTCCCTGCACAAGGTATTTGGGAAAGGGCCAGTTACCAACGCTGATGTTACAGCAATATCCACACAAGCTGTGGCTGCCCCATCCCTGGAAGAGCCAGGCTGAATGGGATATGGAGCAATCTGGTCTAGTGGAAGGTGTCTCTCCCCATGGGAGTAGGCAGGGGTTGGTGGGCTTCCAACCTTGCAACCCAAACCATTCTGGGATTCCAGGATGAACATAGCGAAGGAGGACACAGAAGACAACTCTGCATCACTTCTGGTTACAGAGCAAAAAGGACATGGCTGAAACAATGAAACACCGATGAAACAATGGCTGAAACAAAAACACTTCCCCAGCCACAGGAGGAGCAGAAAACTCCGCAAGGGGAGGTACAAACCGGGACGACAAGGCCATTTCAGCTGCTGTACCAGCGGGGAGGGCAGGTGACCCACCTGAGCAGGTGCTGTGCCACGGAGGGGTGTGCGCTGAGCCGGCCGCCGTAGAGCTCCGACGATGCCCATTCCATGATGTGCCGGTGCATGCGGTACTGCACCGTCAGCATCCGCACCGACCGCTCCCCGTAGTGCCCCGCCAGCCGCTCCATCAGGCTCAGGGACAGCCCCTCGGTCGCCGCCCTGCACGGGGAGGAGAAGCCCCTCAGGTGTCCGCCGGTGCCCAGGGGGTCAGTGGGAATGCTCTGGGAGCACCTGCACTCCAGCCCTGCTCAGCTCCTTCGTGTGGCTCCCCTGGGGGGCACTGTCATCCCTGTTCCACCTGTGTGCCAACAGGGATGACAGTGGACATCTGTCCCTGTCTTCAGGGCAGACTTGTGCCATGAGATCAGAGGAGCTTGGACACGGATCCTACCCCTGTAATTCAAGCAATGCCAACAGTGTGGCCTGTGGAGTCACCTCCCCTGGAGGTGTTCAAGGAACACCTGGATGTGGAACTCAGTGTTTTGGTCTGGTTGACAAGGTGGGGATTGGTCACAGGGTGGACTCAGTGGTCTTGGAGGTCATTCTCAACCTCAGTGATTCCTTGATCCATCAGTGTAAGGCTACACTGGTGCTACTGCAAGCTCAGCCACAGCATCAGCATCACCCAGTGCAATAGGATCAGAGCTCCATCCCAAATTTTGGGATGCTTGGTGCTCACACAGCCAACCTGTGCTGGTTTCACTAAGACCCCTTCTGCTCCAGCATTTCCATCCTTCCCTGGCCACTCACCCTGGAGTAATGCAGGGATGCACTGCACTCGTTGCTTTTTCGCTTATTAAATCCCCATCACATCCAGCAGCACCCCTTGTTCATACATGAGGCATAAATGAATCAAATTCCTGCTGGATTCAGCCTTTCAGGAGCCTATTTGTTCTCTCCTGGCCTCACAGAGGGTTTGTTGGGAGGCACTTCTGAGGAAGAAGGATGGAAGTCGTTGAGCTTGGATTTTGTGAGCGTACGGAGATTTTTCATACTCAGTTTGACACTGAGGGGTGCTGGCTGCTGCCAGACACAATGAAGCAGCATGAAGATGATGGAATGGTGGCAGGCAACAGCTCAGGAAAATGCTTTCCATCAAGCTTGGGGCCACAGCATGCATCCAATCCCTGCCGGGGGAATTCCAGCGCTACACGGCCCCACAGCGAGCAGATTGTTGTGGTACCAGCCAGCCCTGCCATGCTCACCACAGGCACTTGGGAAATGTGGCAAGAGACTGCCAAGTCATTAGAACTGCAGAAGGGACACTTAAGGACATATCTTTCCAAGAAGCCAGGCCTCATTAGCCCTCCTCCTCACTGAATCGTACGATGCAGCACACAGGCAAAAAAATGGAGAATGACCCCTGGATGGACAGGGCTGCAGGACGTGGGAGGCAGCAGTTTGCCAGAGGTGGGCTGGGGTAGATGGGATGAGGGGACATTGCAAGATATGGGGTTGGAGGATGCACTCCAGTTATCAGTAAATAACTTGATTCTCCCAGCTCTGCTCTGCCCATGGAGCCTGGATCTCCTGGACAGGAAGGACATTTAGCAGGGAGAGCTGTTGGCACTCAGGTGCAAGCACATGCCTGAAACAGCCATGAAACCTCACAGCAAGCCTCAGGAATTATGCTCTTCCCTACCCTTCCAGCACCATTCCCACCGCAGGGATCTGCAGGAGGTTATATGCTGAATTAATAATGAGGAATTAATCTGCTCGGGAATATTTCACCTGTTAATAATTTTATGTTATTTTACCACTCAATTAATTCCTGCGGTGCTGGATTTCTGTGCCAACAAAATCCTGAGTGCCCTGAGCAGATGGTTTTTACCTATTGATTGCTTTAAAGAAATAAAATTGGGATAAGAGGTTGGACAGATAGAATCATGCATGGGATGCTTGGGAATATTTACTTTGAAGTGCCTAAAGTACAGCTGGGAAAGGCAGAATTCCCAAACCCAGCCCACAGCAAGCAGGATTTGTTGCTAACATGGTTTCACCTTGTTTTGCCTGCAGGAAATGCTGTGCTTGGCCAGCCTGCCCTGTATGTGTCCAGAATGATTAGTACTAGGAGAAAAACAGGAATTGTTTCCCATGGAAGGCTGGAGCTGTGTCCTCAGTCATGGCATATTTTTTTCTTATTTGTCCCTGAGAACAGGAGATGCTGGTGTGACTGATGCCTGCAGTACACACTGGATTTGTCTGGAAAAGCCTGGAGAATGAGGTCCCTGTGTTTTCCTGCCTCAGGAACTCCACATTAATGGAGTTAATTCACGGATGTGCACCAGGACATTCCAGCTGTGGAGGCTACAAGAGAAACCCAAGGCCTGACACTTCAGTGACAAAGTGAAAGGAAGTCCACCCAGACCTGCCATGGGAATCAGTACATGGATTTGGGATGGTGCAGATATCCAGACTGACCATTGACAAACAAGATGGCAAAATATCCCTGTGTTTGTCCAGGAAACGGGTTGAGAGCAAGAGGTTTGATAAGCACCTGCCGGTATCTGAGGGGAGTAAAACCAAATTAATACATGAGAGCCCTGATGTGGAGACAAATTCATCGGGAAAAGGATTCAATGAGGGCTCCAACAAGGCAAACTAATGTTCCTGTCAGACTGCAGGAAGTGCCCTGGCATGGAAATGCCCACAGGGACAAGGACAAAACCGAGGAGGAGGACCTCCAAGATGGAAGCTGCTGCCTGTGAGCCTTGGCTGGAGCTGCTGAGGGGGCATCAGAGGGGGCTGGAATTTGCCAGCATGGACTGGAAGGTGTGTGTGGGGGGATACCCTCTGCATCCTGGGACAGCTCCAGTGTATTAGAAAACAGGGAAGAGAAGCAGCCTTCAGACCCTCCGTCAAATGTTCCCTAGGCCTCACTGCTCATAGGAACAGGTAAATGCTGATTCCATGGAGGAAGAAGCAGGTAACAGGAAGGAGAAAGGGGTAGAGTCCCACAGCATTCCTGCTGGACAGAGGCTTCCTGCCTGAGCAGGGCTGACTTCCCCTGCTGTAGTAACAGCCGAGCCTCCTGCCAGCCTGGATTCAACCCGGATAGCTTCAGACCCTTCCCTGTGGCCCCAAAAATAGGAGCCCACCCACTCCAGGCCTGCTGTCATCAATGGAGAAGGGGAAGGTGGGCGGAAGGGTTGGAGTCCTCCGCATGAATCATCCCTGGAAATAGCTCCTTGCTTCCTCTGAACCACAGAGGAGGTGGGAGGTGATTCGGGGCCTTTGTGGGAGCTCTGGAGATGCCCACGGAAGGAGGTGGAAGGGATCTGCCTCTGCGCCATTTCCCGGGCCTGCAGGGCCCAAAACGGGGCTCTCCAGCACCCCATTTATTTGCATCACAGTTGTTCAGGCTGGGAAAGACCTTTAGGATCATGGAGTCTGACGTTCCCCCAGCACTGCTGAGGCCACCAAGTCAAAGTTGATGGAGAGAAAAGCACAACTCCTCAAGCAGGAGCAGGAGGAGATCCAGGAGCTCTGCAGGATGTGAGGAGTTTTTTGCTGACAGCTTCAGCCAAGGCTGCTGGCAGCAGCCACCGTGACAGAGCAGAAAAAAGCAGCTGCTCTTTATGTTTCTGGAGCGAAGAAAAGCTGCGTTTGTCTCAAAAGAGGGAGCCTAAAAGTGACACCAGCTGAGCGTCAGCCCCGTTCCAGAGTAACAGAGCTGGGATTTTTACTGTGTTTTGCCCTTAATCTAACAGTCTGGGGAAAAAAGCCAGGCTGAGGCTGCTGAGGTGGACCCAGCTGGATGGGCACTATGGAACATTATGGAGCTATCATGCAGTTTTTCTGGAGGATAACTTCATGCACCACTTAGAGAAAATAATGATAACCCTGAAATCAGAAGGACCAAATGGCCAATTTCTTCTTGCTACCAACAAGATACTACTCCAAAAAATGCCTTGCTTGGAAAATCCAGGCAAGGAGAGCCAGCCTGCAAATTCACAGGGAATAAACAGCAGGACACCAAGAGTGGAGGGCTCTGGAGAGGCCCCTGGAGCTCACCAGCCCAGACACTTCCAGGCAGTTGAGCATGTGTTTATCACCTGCCAAGATCTGCAGAACAGCAAGCTTTTGGGCATCTGAGAGAGGTAAAATGAGAGGATGCTGCAGCCTCTGAATGTTGTTCTCACTATCTCTTGGCCATGTGCTGGGAACTGCTGCCTGCCTTGGATTTCCCATTTCCTGTGTTCAAAATTCAAGTGAGATGGTAGACATGGGTCTTGTTTGTTATTTTCTGGAAGCAGGAGAGGATGTTTATGAAGTCAGTCCTATTTCTCTGCTTCTGTGGTCCAGTAATTCCAGATCTGGAGCTGCCTAAGCCAGATAAACATGAGCACATTTATGTTTTAAATTACTCAAAGATTCCTCAGTACTCTTTACAGCATCCCCCTGGAAGCACAGGCAATTTGCACTATCCACAGATCTTTTCCACAAACTAACTGTTCTTATTATCCACATTGAAGGGGTTGGGAGGTTTTATAATCCCTGAGGTGTGTGATAATGCAGCATCTTGCTGGGCCAATTCACATATTAATACATTAGATAAAAAAATGTGAAAACCACACAAGCAGAATTAAAGGAAAGACTTGGATCAGCCTGAGGATGAGCCCAAATGCATTCCACAGAGCCTGCAGGCAGCACAGATCTCCACCATGAAATGTCTCCGATTGCGAGGATGAAGAACAGGAGGATCCAGGATTTTTACCTGTGGGAGATGATGGTGGGGGGCAGCTGCTTGTGATCTCCAGCCAGGATGCACTTGGGAGCCTTCAGCAGAGGGATCCAGCAGCTGGCTTCCAGAGCCTGGGCACACTCATCGATCACCACCAGGTCAAAGTGGGTTTCAGGCAGCAGCTTTAGGGGGCCGTCTGAGGAAGCACCTGGTGGAAGGAGAAGGTTCCCCAGTGAGCAGGGAAGCAAGGAAGAGCAAGGAGCCTGCTCTGGAAACAAACCTCACAAGCTGTAATAGTGGTTGAGGCAAGTGAAATAATGTTTCTTTGCAGAGATTTAGGAATTCAGCCCAGCCAAACGTGTATCCATTGATACATGTAAGTCAGGATTGGTTTTGCCAGTTCCTCTTTGTCTTTTTTTCCCTGGCATCTGGGCCCAGAAGCTTCCAAGTATCTTTGGGAACAGCAGCGAAGCCCAGATGCCAAAGAGAACAATATGCTCCAGTGCTTCATCTGGAGCAGAACAAGGAACACCCACCTTCCTGCTGCCCCCCCAGTGCAAAACTCCTCATCCCCAACTGAGAGGATGAGGGACTGACTGGGGATCCACCTGTCTGGTAATGGAGGGACACCCTGAGAGGGGGAGATGGGCTGACTCTGCTTCTCCTCGTGGCACTGGGAAGAGAAAAAGGAGACTGCAACCAGACAGCCACAGCAAGGGCTAATTTTTAACATCAGAAGTCCATTAGTAACATCTGTCTCCTTACAGACATCCTGCTCTAACCCAGACCTGCTGATACTGATCCAGGCATTGATCAGAAATCTGAATTCCAGGAGCACCTGCAGGTCACAAAGAAGAAAGATGCAAAAGGAGGAGGGCAGGGTGAAGAAGCCAGCCTCCCAGCCCAGGGGATTTTTATTCGCAGAAATGTTTTTTTCCAAAGCTCCTGTGCTGTTGCAGCTCTGAGAGCAGGGATTTGGCTTTGACACTGTAAATCCTGCTGCCTCTGCAGCTCTGCATCACTTCAGACGTTCCAGTTTGCTACCAAAGACACTGTTTTCCTTCCAAAACTGTTTTCCAGCCTGTATCAATCTGCTCTGGTGAGTTGTACAGTTATAATTTGACTTTTTTTCTGCTACTTGCACAGACCCCCATCTGGCTGGGAAGCTCCAGTTCCAGGGAGAATCACAGCTGATCAACAAAAATACCAGTTTTACTGGGAGAAGGAAATCTCCCCCTTTCTTTCAGGCAAGTAAAAAGAAGTGAGAGGCCAACTCCAAGGGACTAAGACAGAGAAGGATTTATCTTTCCCCTAACCTTCATTTCAGTAACTTGCTTTTTTACGACCTAAAATTATTGATATCTCCTTTCAACAAATGACCCTTGAGCAACCAGATCTGAAGATTGTAAGTGGCCCCTGGAGTATGAAGAACCTGAGCCAGTAAAGCCCTTCCATATGTGCCAAACCTTCCCAGATGCAGATGCCTGATGGACACCCGGACCTGCTCCCTAAAATCCCATGTCACATCATTTGGGTGAGTGCAGAACCAGCCACATGCAGCCTGGGACCAGGCTCTGGAAACATGTGCTGGATTCCATCAGTCCTGGAAAGGGTCCAAGCAGGGAAGCAATCCCATGTGATTTATGCAATTGGGAGCAGATTGCACACCTCCAGCAGCACTTGTTTACTCACTGCACTCCCAGCTCCTACTCAGAGCTAACAGGGGCCCTTCCATATTCTGTGCTCAACAACCTACTGTGCCACAGTGGAAGCTGGGAGAATCCTGCTGGGGAGGGGTTTGGGAGACTTTGCTGAGCTCCCAGGAGCTCAGAGCAAGTGTCCCAGCTACCCCAGCAGGATGCTGCCTTGCAGAGCACGTGGTTTACCTGGCAAAGGGAGGGAAAACACCGAGCAGGAGGATCTCACACCTGTGTTGGTGGCAAGGACAACGCTGGCCTGGCTGAGGGCTGCAGCCATGGCAGCCTCTTCTCGCTCCTTCAGCTCCTTCCTCAGGGTCTTAATCTCACCCAGAAAATGGCTTCGCTCTCCCTTGTCTTGGGCCTTTTTGGTTTTCACCTACAAAATAGAAAAATTGGGATAGAGCCAACTGCTGCTACTCAGTTCTGGCCGAGTCTATGACCAGCCAAAGCATCTGGGCATGGAGCAGGGAGGAATGTTTGGGAAGATGGGTCTTGTTCCTCTGCTGGGGGAGCGACTGGGATTTCCTATCTTGTTCTGAGGAAGCAGAGCCCTTCTGGAAGCAGGAGGGCTCCCCAAGCCCTCTGCCACCTGAAACTGGCCTCTCTGAGCTGCTGGAAAGGATTCAGAGCATCACCTGGACAGGCCCAGGACTTTTTTTTAGCAGGTATTAAATGTATCTACCACCCCAACCCACCAGCACTGGGCACCACCACTGCCAGAGCAGCAGCCATGGGACCACAGCTCAGCTACGGCTCACTGAACAGTCCCATATGGAAATTGGGATTATTTCCCTGGAGGTAAGGCTGATGACTTGGAAAGGATGAAAAGGCTGCAGACAGAAGCTCTTATATGCAGCCAAAACAGTAAGACAGGCTGATTCCTAGAGTCATGCCATGAATGGATGGATGGATTTTCCAGGGTCTAACATGGGTCAGCTCAGCCCCCTGTTTTGGTTGAACTCATTAATATTAAAAACTGTGCCACCTCCATATGTCAGGTGTGGTCAAAATGGGCTCAGGAATTCCAGGGGTGGGGTCACAGGCCCTGAATTCCAGGAGCACCTGCAGGTCACAAAGAAGGATGCGAAAGGAGGAGGGCAGGGTGAAGAAGCCAGCCTCAAGGCCCTGAGGATATGGTCAGTCTGGATGTCACCCATTCCTAGTTAGGAATTAGGAGTATCAGCTCTAATCATCCCCACCTGCCTCATATGGGCTTTCTCATCCACTCATTGATCTGGGAGTCTATTTAAGGCCAGCTCATGGAGTGAGCCTGGTTGCTTTCCTGGATTCCCTGCCTCATCCTCCTGGACTGTTTCCTGATCCTGCTCAGCATCCCTGGAGCTGGACTGGCCCTGCACCTGTGCTGCATTTCGTTCTCAGGTACTGTGGGGCTGAACCCTTGCTGGGGCAAGGAGTATCCAGAAGCTGAGGTCCTGGGAATCTCGAAGCCAGGTGAGGGAAGGAGGCATGAAGGGTTAGGAAATGCCCCAAGAGGGCATAGGTTTTCATTTCTGTTACTGCTCCTTCTGTGGGCTGGGGTGAAGGGAAGGAGAGAGAAGACTCAAAGAAAAGTCAAAATGTGGAGCTGCAAAGGGAGAAGTTCCAGGGAAAAGTAGGGAATGTGGCAGTGGAGAAACAGAGGCAGGAGGAAGAATCCTTGGAGGTGACCAAGTCAGGACCTTGGAGATGAGCGCTTTGCAGCCAAGGGCAGCTTCTGTGACAAACTCATCCCAAGGAGATGAAAGGGAAAATTAATCACCAGTGAGAAAGATGGAAAACAAATTAAGAAGTAAAAAAATTGCTTTTGGACAGTGCCACCAGAAAAGGGAAGGAAAATAACCTAATTATCATCAAATCTTAACCTTAAGTACCAGAGCTATGTTGTAAGAGAATGTTAGGAAAATTAGGGTGAGAAAGAAGAAATTAAGGATGCATTTTCAAATGCTCTGCTTTCTACTTGAGGTGGCTGAGAGTGGGAGGGAGTATCAGGACAGGCAGACAGCTTGTTAGGAAGTGAATTAATGATGGAAATGTTTCTCTGGTAAAGAGGAGGGCACCGATCAGGCCAGCTGGTGATGTGAGGGGCAGCAGGGACTGGAATTTTCCCACTTCCATGAGGGATGCAGGCAGGAGTTCTGCCCTCCAGCACGCGAAGATCAGAGAAGCCCAAAATGGTTTGGGTTAGAAGGGACCTTATGGATCATCTCACACCATCCCCTGCCACAGGCAGAGACATCTTCCGCTATCCCAGGTTGCTCCAGCCTGGCCTTGGGCATTTCCAGGGACGGGGCAGCCACAGCTTCTCTGAGATATCCATTCCAGGGCCCCTCCCCACCCTCACCGGGAAGGACTTCTCCCTAACACCTGACCTTCTAACAGGATTACTCCATTAGTCGTTCCCACCCCCGCGGGACGCGCTGCAGGGCCACACACCCAGGCCTGGTCGATGTCCCTCCTGATGTCAGCCACGATCCGGGCGCTGTCCCCGCGGGCCAGCACGGCGTCCAGGGAGTGCTGCTGGATAGGCTGGAGCAGGCGGGCGGGGTGTCCCAGCCGCAGCAGGCGGGCCCTGCAGCCCGCCAGCCGCTCCACCAGGTTATCCACGGCCACGTTGGACGGGGCACAGCACAGCACCTGCCGGGGCACAAACACGGCCTTGGCACCTCTGGAGGCACTCAAAGGCTGGAGCAGAAGTATCCAAGCGGGAGACCAGTGAGCTTCTGTTCGGAGTAAACCACTGGCATCACCACAGGGTAATTCCCTCCTTGCTTTGCAGCACTCCTCTAGGGTCCCCAGTAAACACCAACCCTGAGCTCTGGCAGCACCTCACTGGAGCTGCTGGGGAAGTCCCTGGTCCCTGCAAACCCAGCCAGGCTCTGGATTAGCAGAGATCCAACGGGAGCTGCTCCAGCTGCCACAAAGCCCAGAATAATCATAGAAACCTGGAATGGTCTGGGTGGGACCTTAAAGCCCATCCAGTATCCAGCCCCGCACACGGGCACGGACATCTTCCACTGGCCCAGGTTGCTCC
>WAAG01016881.1:0-30888 GCA_013390105.1 Tichodroma muraria
CTGTGAATACTTGCAACCAGTGAGAACAGATGCAGAAAAGTGACCTTGTGGTAGAGAGGTTTGAAGCAAACCCTCTCATTTATTTCCCTACAGAAGTGTTCTAAGTGAAATTTATTCAGAGGTGAAAATTGCCAGTATGAAGAATTTTTTTATTGTTTTTTTCTTCAAAAATATTGTGAGGCTAGCTGGATTTTTATTTTTTTTTTAAAATCTTAGTGACCCTATAGCTCCTTTTCAGAAATAAACTCTCCCCAGGGCAAATAAGGAAAATTTTTCCTAAGAGACCAGTACCAACAGGTATTAATTTAGAAAAAAAACAACAAACAAATACAACAAAAAACCAAAACAAAACTAAAGAACAAAAGCAAAAAAATTTCTTCTAGATGAAACAGAACAGATTCATGAAGTACATATAAAAAGTAGATGAAATTGCATTTATTTATCTTTTATAGGGCTTTCCTGGCAAGGATGGACCCACAGGCCCACAAGGACCTCCTGGCCCAATGGTGAGTATTGTCCATGGAATTTCTTACTGCAGAAGTCAGCAGGATTTTGGGGATTACAGGTCACATTGTTATCTATGCTACAGTGGATAGAGCAAGGCCAAGGGATGTTAGAATTCCCATGATGTACAGAGTTGGCAGAGAGCTGCTTGTCCAGTGTAATTTCTTTCCACTCTTAGCTCAAGCAGAAAATGTCTCCCATGGGAAGGGGAGAGAGTTGTCCTGTCAATAGATTGATAGCTTGCTTTTTGTCAAGTAACTGCACTATGTAGAGAAAATTACTGCTTTTAACATTTGAAACAAGACTTTCTTTTTGTCAAAAATTCCAATTAGTACTGTTAGCTGAAGTAAATCACCAAGTTTTACTTGATCTAGAGACTGGAGGTGAGCACAGTGCTCTCACAGAGTGATCACGGAAGACAGCAGAGGCCACATCCCGCCTCTAAAGGAGGGTACAAGCTGCCTTCAGAATCAGTTTCAGCCTTCTCAGTTAGGGCAGCTAGGCAAAGTTAATGCCTTCTTAATAGATTTAAAAGATTAGATGAAGCTGCTAGTTGTACTGAGTATTCTCCAAGCCATCTTGCTGTTTTTTACAAAGAATATTCTGAGTCATCCTCCCTGAACAAAGTATTGACATCACAGGATTTAGTCCAGTGGTTCAGCAATTTCTGCCTGTTCCAGAAAGCAACCCGAGTTATTTTTCTCAAGTGCTTTTCTCAGAGCTGTGCTTTTGGTGCTCTTTGTCCTGCAAATTAAATTTCTTAGTCCTCTCTCAGGGAATCTCCAGTCTTTGACTGACAGAACTGTCTGTGCACTTCTTCTCATCACGACTCATGGATGTTGATTGTCATCACCACTATTTTCTTCCTCTTTTTCCACATAGGGCATACCTGGTGCTCCAGGTGTTCCAGGTGTTACTGGAAGTCAGGGACCACAAGGTGATGTTGGAGCACCTGTAAGTAAAACTAATTAATATTTCTCAGTCTGCTGTTGTGCATTATTTGGTTTCTGAGCCTGGCTTCATTGTTTGACAGAACTCCTCAATATGTATTGCCTATGATCTGTTTGCAGTTAGTGGCTAAGTTAAACATCATATTGACCTTTCTTTGTTCATTCTTTGTAATTAAATATATTTGCTGATATTACATACAATGTTTGGAATATAGGGATTAGAGCCAAAACACAAGATTAAAACACAGAAGTTAAAAACATAACTATGTGAATTTGTAGTCTTTGTATAATTACTTCTTTTTTTCCCTTTTGCCCTTACAGTGACTCTCTGGAAATTCAAGTATTTATTAACCTGAATATTTCCAAAATATTGTTCTGATTTCTAAACGGTGAAAATAATATATGAATAAAAAACTGGCTTTTGGGGTTACTCTGTGTTTACACCAGAACTGATGACTAAGGCTTTTTCTAGATTGTTATTATAAATATGACTATCCATTTCATTGAGTGGAAAATTATATCCTTGATATCTAAAATTAGTATTAGGTACCTCCCATATTAAGTTTGTCTCTCAGATGTTATTTTTAATTAATATTAAAAAAAGACAGAACAAAATATTTCGACTGGAAGAAAGGAATACAGATATGAAATGGGTGTGTAAATTATGTAAAAGAATATTTATAGTGGACTTCTTTGTCTCTGTAAGAATTCAGACAATATTAGGTATTCTAATTTTAGCATTTGACTACTTGTTTAATTATAAAGCCTGCTCAGCTTTTTCCCATCTATTACAGTAAACATTCCATTTAATTTTTAAAGACATCAGAATGGGACAGTGTGCATTTCTGACTCTGTTTGTAGAATGGAAAATTTTTTCCCAAAATCCAGTTTGCTTTGGAGATTTAGGCCAATGCAAGCATTTCCATTTGGTTAAGTGGAAATGAAATTAAATTGACTGATAAAACATAAGCAAAGATAATAACCTAATGCCCAGTTCTGCATAGTTTCCAAGTGTAATCATGGAATCTACAAAGAAGATTTGATGAGCTATGGAACTTTTACTATCAATATATAACATGTTGACTATGCAGTTCCTGTCCAAACACATCTTCCAGATACTGAACTAAATTTTCTAGAAAGTAGATATTCCTGTGAGTCATGCAAGAGCTCTGCTGTGCATGGTTAGACTCTAGTGGTGCAGAAAAAAACAGGTGGCTGAAAAATTACTGAGCTTCAATAGCTGTCTATTCCAAAACGTAGAGTTATAGAATAGAGGTCTTAGAAATAATCTTTTAGTCTTTGTAGGAGTTTCTTCTCTCCAAGGATAGAATAAGCTGTGCTTAACCATGTCTCCATCAGCTGGTTATCTACACAGGAGCACAGAATAGTCAGAGCTGGAAGGGAACCACAAGGATCATCAACTCTCAAGTGAATGGTCCATAAGGGATCAAACCCATGACCTTGGTGTTATTAGTACCCGGCTCTGACCAACAGGCCTTTCCTTGCTTCAGGAGTTCCTGAGAAATGTGTAGCCTACCCCAAAAACTGACATTGGTGAAGTTGTAACTGCCCTAGACAACTTGTTTCAATCCATAATCCTCCTCACCATCATTACACTATTACATTATCCTTAATGGCAAATGTAATTTTCTGTGCAGAGATCCCATTGCTTGCTCTGTTCATAGTGGATGCAGAGTCTCAGTACAGCAAATTTCAGGTTGCTATTTTGCAAAAATTAGACCTGTTTCAGCCAAGTGAAATGCATCATGTGGTGGCCTGTCCTTGCTATTATTTTGAATAAGTGAATTCAGTGTGTGGCAAATACTTGGGAAAGTCACTGTTCCCATGTAATTGCCAAAGGTGAACATTTTGTTGAGTACTGAAATGATAGAAGTGTATTTGTCACTGTCACATAACCTCCTGAAAGCTTGTTTATTGTTTATTTTTTCTTCCTTTGTTATGAATCCACAAGGCAGACCAAGATTAGGTGTTAAAAATTTATGAGAATTAATTTTATATTGAATCTTTTCATAGGGTCCTCCTGGAGCTAAGGGGGAAAGGGGTGAACGGGTAAGTCTATATGTTCATGTTAGCTGTGGTTTTTTTCCTGCCTGGCCTTCTGTCTCATAAAGAGCTTTTCCCAAAAATTTATGTTTCTCTGTGTTTACAGGCACAGTAGTTTTGTCTTTGCAATTAAGCAAACTTTCCTTCTTTTCCATACATGGTCTACATTAATGTTTTGAAGGTGGGAAAGTATGTGGCAATAAGCATGTCTCCAAATCTCTCATTAGGGTTATCTTCTCAGATCTCTGATTGCTGGCCAAAAGGAGAAATGGGAACCAGGGAAATCACAAAATTTCTTTGGCTTTCCTTTCTCATCTGTGAGGATATAATGTCTCAGCAATAATAGATATCTTTCCTTGCTCAAAGTGCTTTCAGCACAGAACTGACTCAAGAAACTGTTTCATGACACTGCTGCTGTTGTTATCCAGGGGGATCTCCAGTCCCAGGCAATGGTCCGGGCTGTTGCTCGTCAAGTGTGTGAACAGCTCATCCAAGGCAAGTACATGGATAGTCCATATGCTTCTCTCTCTAGAAAGGTTCTTTTCCTGTCACAGTAACTTACAAATATGACACTTTTCAAAATATCTGAGGGGATCTGTTTATTTTAGATTAGACAGCTGAGATTTATGTTCCAACTAGATTTATGTTCATCCAGATTTATGTCCAACTAGAGCTGATTAGCATCAGCCTTTTGAAAAAAATGCTGGAATTGTCTCCAAGCTATTGCAGTATACAGAAGCTTCTGCTGCAACAATTTTAAATTTTTATAGACATAAAATACAAAAGCCCCCCAAACCCTTACCAAAGTAAGAAAATAAAATCCTGCACAATACTTCTTCCATTTTCTGTGCAATTCCTAAACTTCTATTTCTCCCCCAACCAGTGCACAACTTCATAATACAAAAGCATGACAGACCACAGCCTTGAGAACCTGCCAGTACTCTGTTCAAACTTTGCTGAACCAGATTTTCCACTGCCACTTGAAAATTATGACTTTTTTCCCTGACAGGCCATATGGCAAGATATAACTCGATTCTGAACCAGATTCCAAGCCAGTCTGTCTCAACACGAACCATCGCGGGACCTCCTGGTGAGCCAGGTCGGCCAGGGGCTCCAGGGCCACAGGGTGAGCAAGGATCACCAGGCATGCAAGGGTTTCCAGGAAGCCCTGGTCAACCAGGAAGACCAGGAGAAAGAGGTAGGCTTCATACATCACAAATATAAAATTATACCTCCCTTTCCTGATATATTCTAATAGCTTTTGTCTCCTGTCTAAATGTGAAAGCAAAATTTTTCTCACTAATTAATTGGTGAGCTAAACACAGACCATAATGAAGGATCTGGAGACGCTGTCATGAAGGTCATGCAGGCTTTGCTAAGTGTGATTTGGCAGGATCATACAGAGGTTTAATGTTTAAACTGCTGAAGGCTGGTGGAATCTAATTGTGCACATCCCACCACATCATGTTTCATCTTAGTAAGACTCCAAAGTGAGCAGAATATCTAAATGTATAAACAAAACAATTTTAAACAGTCAGATGTAAAACTGATGTGTATGTTGGGGAAATGTTGAGCTTTTCTTATAACTTGAAATGTGTCAGTCTAGGAATTTCGAAGTCATGATCACCTGAAAAGAGCAAGATTGGTAAGAAGAGAGAAAAATTCCTAGTTTGAGGGGTTGAGAGAATCAAGAAGAGGAAATGGTGAGGTCAGAGAGAAGTAGTACACTTGACATTTACAAGAATTCTCTTCTATATTCTCACATGTCAGTTAGATCCCATTCTCCTTTCCTCCACGAGCATTGTCTAATAATGAAACAAGCTCCATGTTTGATTTACTCTCTTTCTGTGCAGCCCTGGATATCTTTTTTGTCCCAGGGTAGCACTAACCTCAGAAGGTAATACTGAGTAGATCTATAATTGTGAAAGTGCTTTGAAGAACATCACACGAGGACATGACCAAAAACCCAAGAGATAAATGTGATACTCAGAAGCAGTGAATTGGTGTTGCTGTTGCAAAATCTGCTAACTGGGATTTTAAAAATTAACTGCTGACTGCTGTGAAGGCTGTTGAGGAACTTAATAGTTCCAGTTCACAGTAGCCATTATGACCATAGTTAAAACATTGTTTTTAATAGAAAACAATGAGTTTTTTTGAGTGAACTGTGATTCTTGCCCTCAAGACTGTAATTCCCATTACTATTTTGAATAAAGAGGCAAGGTACTGACCCTTCAGTCCTGCTGTTGCCTGCTCCAGCTGAGCAAAAACCAGGCACTGTCCAGAAAGAAGGAGGAATGAGGGAGTGTGAGACAAGTAGAAAAGAAGATTGGAAGAGACAGCAGTTGAGGAACTGACTTTAAAAAGGGTGAACTGGAGACACTGAATGCAGATTTCAGGATACTTGATTCCACACTAATACGAGCATACTTTAAATCTTTCCCTTCTTTTTGGAAAGAGGTTTTTCAAGCTAGGACATCGGGAAAGGGACAACCAAAATGCCAGGCTACAAAAAAGGAACATGTACAATATTTCCATTGTATTTGCTGTGCTGATGTCCAGCCATGCATGTTGTGGAATCACAGAGTGATTAGATACAGTCATTTAAATGAAATATGATGTGGGTCGGCCCACTGCAGACACCATTAATGTCTGGGAAGCAGAATTGGCAAGAGAGTACAGAAAGAGTAAAAACACATTAAAAAGAATATTGCCCCCTCCCTCCCTCCCTCCCTCTCTATTTCCCTTTTCCTCTCTATGTGTATAACTGATGTTAGAAGGGACTGATTTTGGCAGGTAGTGTTTGTGGGGAGTTTTATACTCGGTAGAGAGAAAGCTCTAATCAAGCATCCTTCAGAACTGCAGTCAGCCAGACCTCTTTGCAGATTTTCATAAAATGTGATACCAAATGTTGGGAGTGTTTTACAGTATTTTCAGCTTAAATTAGGTTTCAAGAATCAAGAATCCATGTATAAATTTTAAGACAAAATAATTTGCTGGTTTATTTGGAGTGAAAATGGATTTTAGGACATTCATATAACTGGAGCCTTGAACAGAATCTGGAAGAAAGAGGAAGGAGCTCCTTCAGAAACTAGGCAAAAGTATATAATAATTTACTGCTCCTTGAGGATTTAATTTCTTCAGAAACAACTGAATTTTTAGACTGATATGTGTTTGATGTAGCACTTTACTGAGCAGGAAGATACCTTTTGCTGCAGACTCTTGGGATATTTCTGAATCCATTTCTAAGGAATTGCTCCAAACTAACCCCAAAATGCAAAAATGAAAATTAAAAATTATTTAACCAGCTTCATGTTTGTGGAGAATGACTGGAAGTTTTTCATGCATTCCCAATTCTTACTTGATTCCTAACAACATATCATGCACAACCTTCACAGAAGCAGCAGACTAAGATTGCTCAGCTTCTGGATGGAAGGAAGTGTTTTTAAATTTGCAGTAACTACAGAGAGGATGGTAAATGAAGTCAGACTCCATCCCTTCCTATGATTGGAAGCATTGTTTGCATTTAACTTGTTTGACAAACACAATGTATAGTCCCATCCTGAAGATCACCAGGATGATCAGCCAGCCACCTGGAAATCTTAATAAAAATTGTGTTTGTTTTCACTAATGTCATCAGCATTTTGGTTGTAAATGAAGCCAATTAAATGTTCAAGTCCAGTGCCAGATTAGCAACTCTGACAGTCAGGGTCCACCTCTAAGTTCAGAAAACGCCCTGCACAGTGGGCTAAGAATTGTCATTAGCAGGAAGAAACACCTGTTTGTTTCTCTAGTAGTGCTGCGTTTCCCCCCTCAGACTGTTGGAATTGCTGCAAGAGCCTCTGACTGGCTCTGAGTGGCAAGGTGCTGGTACAGGGGGAAGATAAAAAGATGGGGGGAGGCCAGGTGTTTCTTTTGGCTCACCTCTCTTGCCTTACCACCTATTCAATCCCAGCCTGTAAGAAGGGGGCAGTTCAGAAAGCAGTGTGTGGAACTGGGTAGAAATGGTGCACCAAGGGGAGCCTCACTGGGAAATGTCAGCAGTGAGAGACATCAGTGAACTTCCCCACTAACTTGCCAGGCCAATAGCTTCTTTTCCCTTGTTTACCTTATCTCTCTGCCAAGTGTTTATCAGAGGCTTTTGAAAGAGACATGGATTAAGAGAGTGTATGGAGTTCTGTTAGAAACCTCCACTTGAACTTCTAGGTCTCATTCCTGGATGGGATTCCTCTCAGTAGTAACACACTGAGCTGGTCTTCCAAGAAAGACCACCTCAGTGAGAAAGGACAAGCCATTCTCTTAACATACTCAGTTCTCAGTGACTGTTGCCAGCTGAGAGGCCATGTTGCATTACCAGGCCCCTACAGTACATTATCCCTACATACAAAGCAAACACTGATTATTCACAGCCCTCATCTCTATTTTAATGACTAGTTCACGGCACTGATTTCTATTTTTCTTTCATCTAGTTTGAACATATTTTGTTTTGGTTTTCTTTATGAACTGGGACTTAAACAACTAGTGTCTGGCTTCTGAGTGTCCAGGAAGTAGTTGCACCTCTGCAAAATGGTATAGAAAGCAAAAAAGTCAACATGTTTTTTCTTCTTTTTGGTTTCCAGTTATTTTTATAATATATGGGTAGTTTTCTCAACTTTGTGGGAAAATGGAAAAGACATAGTAAAAATTATTCTGAGGCACTGCTAGCTTTCAGATGCTGTGAAAATGCAGTTCTGCTACTGAATGGACTTCAGCTCTTATGTGGTCTGAAGTGGTGAATAAAACTTACAGTTACTCAGCCCATTACACTATGATTAAAGTACAATAAATACCTAAGCTGTCACTGGAAAAGTTACTGTTCTCAAGCACAGCTTCATCCTTATTTGCTTCCTGGCTTCATATGAAAGAGCTAGTTGAACATGTGTTATCAAAAGCCACATTTACAGCTGTGATGGCAAAATTTCAGAGGAATTAAATAGAACTTTTGCCAGCTGAGTCAATTAAATATTTTTATTTCCAGTTTTAGTTTCATCTGGATTAAAAAAAGAAAAAAAAACCAAACACAACCCATACACTATGCTCACAGCTGAACATCTTGAAAATAGGACATTTTTGGTAGTAATTTAATATTTCTGAAGTGCAATACATAGTTCTCCTCACAGGATAGTATTCTCTTAAAGACAAAATTAGATAAAGAACACCTGAGATTTCCATTTGTTCAGAAACCATGGAAATTTATTTTTATTTGCTAGAGAATGTGTTCATGGGCTTGGTTTTGTTTTCAATAACTGATCCTACCAGAGTTATCTTTAGTAAAGGGTTGGAAATAATTGATTTCAGTTGCTTGTGATCTCCATGGGGCTGAACTGAAGACATTGCTTATTTTGATGGGGACAAGACATAAACCCATGGTTAGCATGAAGGGGAGAGACTGTTTGATGGTATTGCTGAAGCATGTCCAGAGCACAAATATGATAGCAGTTCTTGGGACCTGAAGGCATTCTTTACTCAACTGGCAAGTTTTGATACACATGCTTTCATTCTGAGGCAATTAACCATTGCAGGAACCTACAATGCAGTAACCCACAAGAGTGATGGCTTGTCTGGTTGGCTTTCTGTAAGCCATGCTCTGCAGGCACCAGAGATAACTTGGGTGAATTTTGACTATTCTGCCATTTATCAGCAATGAGCCAAGAGGTCTTTGAGTCTCTTAAGTCCCTTAGGGAAGCCCATGCTTTAGCTCATGAGCATTTTGCCTTAGGAGTAGGATATTTTTGCATCAGTGTTTATGTTCTCTTTAACTTGGATAAACTTTACTGGAAACCAGACTAAAAGAAATCTGATGCAGGCTTTTATCTTGGCCTTCAGTATTTGCTTTCAGAGAAGGTTTGCCCTGCACAAGAGATTCATCATTTATTCTAGAATGAATGTTTTCTTCTTAGACTGAGTAGATTTGTTCCATGTTTAGCATTTCTTATTGACATTTTAGTCTGTGAACATCACATATGGGTGTGTAGTTTTGTGTGTGTTAATAATTATAATTGAGTGCATGGCAGGCCGTGATTTCAAAACATCGTGGCTGTTGTCTTTGAAGTCACCAAGCCATGTTACCATGCAGTAGGATAAGCAATGGTCCTTGCACTAAACATCTGTGTAGATTGCAAATGGTTGTAATGGGTCAGTCTTCTTAGGAATAAAAGCAATTCACACAAACAGACTGCCTTTTGCAGAGGCCAAGCCTTTCCTTGCAGGTCCTGTGAGGTAAGAGATAATTTGGGTACATTTGCCTTGTTACAAGGCCTTCAGCACAGGTAGAAGATTGCAATAGATGAGTTTCTGCGTATGTTTGAAGCAAACCAGGGCTAAGCAAATTTCAGGCATCTGAAAAAAAACACCACCACCCTTCCCTGAAAATTATGCAACTGAAGGAAATAAAAGGCAATAAAGGGAAGCCAGCAATGCCTTAACTATGCCAGGACAGTGGCAAAGAACCCTGTAGAGGTAAGATAAATTTGCCATCATTTGGTTGAAAATGATGTGCTCACTGTGGATTTACTGGTTGCAGTGGTGTGTTTTTACACAGTAAACTGGTTGGAGTTTACTGTGTTTTCCATGTGGTTGAGTCAGACAATATGTTGTCCTGGAAGCCTCTTGTTCCTTCAGAAGACCCAGAACTCCTCCAGAGAGACTGAATCCACTTCAGTTCAGCAGACTCATATTTGATAAACTTGATGTGAGCAACTCTTTGCCACTGATGGGTTTTAATTACAATTTTTTAGACTTCTTTACTTATTTGCTTCCATTACAAATTAGCTTCAGAAGGTAAAAAAGATCTGTGACTCCCTGAGCCGGAACTTGATGAGGAGGGGCTGAGGTCACTTGGTTTGTTCAGCCAGGAGACTGAGGAGGGACCTCATTGCAGTCACAACTTCCTCATGAGGAGAAGAGGAGCGGCAGGCACTGATCTCTTCTCTGTGTTGACCAGTGACAGAACTTGAGGGAATGGCCTGGAGCTGAGTCAGGGGAGGTTTAGGTTGAATATTAGGAAAAGGTCCTTCACCCAGAGGGTGTTTTGGCACTGGAACAGCTCCCCAGGGCAGTGGTCACAGCACCAGCCTGACAGAGCTCAAGAAGCATTTGGACAACACTCTCAGGCACATGGTGTGAACTCTTGGGGATGGTCCTGCGCAGGGCTGGGAATCAGACTCTTCAGATGATCTTTGTGGTGTCTTCAGCATATTCTGTGATTCTATGATTCCTTGCAAAAAATGAAGTGTTCTCCAGCTATTTTGCCTTAAGAGGTAACAGTTACCTGAGCAGAGAGGAAGGAAGGAGCCCAGTCAGTTGGAACTGTAGATACTGCCCCATCCAGGCAGCAGCTGTTTTCTTTCTGCTCTGTGTTGATGAAGGTGCTTTGTATAGACTTTGACTCTGAAAATGGGGAAGCTGTGAAGCCGGGAGAGTAATTACCAGTGCTGGGAGGGAGGCCTGGAAAATGGGGGGGAAGTCCCACAAACCAGCCTGGATTTGGTGTCTTTGAACCATCCAAATCAAACACAGATTTTATGAGAATTTCCAAGTCACCAGTGGAAACTCAGGGTCTGGAATTTATAGTTTTGACACCTACTATAGTTCAACGCTGCGTATTGTGATGGCTGCATATAGAAAGTGTTTTTATAGGATGCCATAGAGGTAGTGCAGAAGGAGATGGAAAGCTGGAAGTAAGCGGCACTTTTCTGAATTACTAGATTTGTGATCTCCATGGATCAGACAAGGAGAGAAATTTAGTCCTATGAGTGAGTGCAGGAACAAAACTCACTGTCTCTGCCTGTTGGAATATCAGAGTTTCAATACTGGGAAACACCCGGATTGGGTTTTATTTGGTGGTCAGATTTTGACTGTGATGAAACTCCTTTCTCATGTTTTAGCAAGAATCTGCCATAACCGGTAACAATTCTCTCCATGAACAATCTTGTGCTGAACCGCTCTTTGGTGGGTGAATGTTTGAAGGAAAATTTGCTGTAGTATTAAAAATTTTTTTTCTGGGCCACACAGTAATTTATAGCTACAAGGCTTGGATGACTCTTCTGATTTACAATAGTTGCACCTTGGTGTAGTCCAGAGGCAGCTTTCCACAGGAAGTGCATCCTGGAAACTGGCCCATGCCTCTGCATACCATCTTGATGAAACCACCATGGCAGCAAGAATGTTTAAAACCCCAAGAATGACAGTGCCCTTCAGAGGCTGTCAGGGGAGGGGCAGAAAAAGAACCAAATAATTTTTAATCTTCATCTCCTTCCTTCTCTGCCATCTGTTTTTAGATGAAAAATAACATATGGAATCATAATCCTGGTTAAATAATAAACACTGCTCACACTTTTGATCAAAATGTGACTGAATACTATTTCCTTAGGTTTACCAGGTGAGAAGGGAGAAAAAGGCAATCCAGGTGTTGGAACACAAGGACCCCGAGGCCCACCAGGATCCACAGGTAAACTTATATTTGAGGCATCTGGGTTAGACCACTCTGACTCATGTGTGAAGAAGCTTATAGCAGCTCTGTCATTCTCCTTAAGGAGAATAGCAGAAGAGTAGAAGCTCAGGCACTTTAACTGTCATAATGTTCTTACTATGTAATGGGATGTGCCACATGATGGTGTCACCCATCACACACTATTTTCATTTTCCCTATGATAGACTGCTTCTCCAAGCCTACCTTTTTAAAATGTTTCAAGTATCTTTTTTTCAGACATGGGTTCTGGAAGGGGAAAAAATTAATCTGTACTAATTACATCTGTTTTCTCATTGACTTAACGTCATACCTAAATGTGAGATGACAAAGAAGCATATAGTAATTAATAACATTGTATCACATGGATTTATATTTAGGTCCTGAAAATGCAGAGAGAGTAATAACCAGTCCTGTTGAAACAGGAGTAAAATTGCATTGACCTCATGAGGATATCCTGGCCATTAGGCACTGGTATCAAGTCACAGCATTACCCAGAAACCGTATTGAAAGGGAGTGGGAGGAATCAAGAGTTGTGCAGGCATCCAGGACTGTCCTTTCCCTATGAAAATCCCTTTCCAGAAGTCTGATATTTGGTGAAATATTTGCTCCGGTTCTGGCTAGAAGCTGTCTCTGGCAAGGAAAATGAAGCAGCAGCCAGAGAGGAAGCTCATTGGGAGTGGGTCTCCTCTCAGGCTGCTGTTCTGTCTTCCTTGCCAGAGGCTGAAGTCTGTCCCTCAGCTAGCCCAGGGGAGTCAGAGCCAGGATGTCTTGCTCCTCCTCTCAAGCTGTCTCCTGGAAGTGTTTATAACACACTCGATGCCATGTTTTGCAGGCCAGGAAAGATGGCCTCATAGCCTTGCTTTCATGAAAGACACTACTCAGATGTTTCATCTCCCTGTTCTATGCAGGACCTCCAGGAGAAAGTCGAACTGGCAGCCCGGGACCACCAGGGTCTCCAGGCCCACGAGGTCCTGCTGGTCACACGGGGTCCCCGGGCTCACAGGGTCCTGCTGGGCCTCCAGGGTACTGTGACCCATCCTCCTGCGCTGGGTACGGCATGGGAGGTGAGTAGCGAGGAGTCGGGACAGCTGCCGTTTGCAGAGGTGTGGGTGGCATTTTCTAACAGCCCAAGTGAGATGGAGGCTATCAATGAACTTTGCACTAAAATGTGGTGGCTCCCTAAAAACCTGCGTGTCCATTGTGGCTCTACTTTGAGGGACTGCAGCACGAAGAGAAGGTGACGCAGCGTAGTGACCAAAGGGAAGTGACCACCGTCTCTTCCCAGCCTGTAAAACTGATCCCGCCTAGTGGGTTTTGTCCTGTACGTGTTTGTGTAGTTGTACGAGCCTGCTCCATCTCAACGGTCTGTGTTGAAGCCCTACCAACTCGTGTTTGTGACAGCAGAGATTTTACACCTGTAGTTTTTCAAACATGTTGCTCAACCTCCCCTTCCATGTGCCTCTGAGTGGCATGAGAGCATGACCCTTACTAAACCTAGTAGTGTAGTGTAACCCGGCACAGGGATGCACGTGTCCGTCATTAACCAGTGAAGCCATCTGGAGAAAACAATTCTTTCTATATCTTCTCTGTATCCTACTTTCCCATCTCATTATAGCACGGAGAGGCCATGGGAAGAAGTTAACACAATTACCAAAAATTATATCACCCAACCTAAAATCAAAATTTATTAGTAAAGCACTAAACTACAAATGTTATGCATAAGGCATATTTGTTTGATGTTTACAGTTTAATCTGCCCCTGAGCTGATTTGTATGTTTTACTTACCTGAATGTTTTTGTTGTCGTCTCTTCCTGTCCTCTTCTCCTCACTTCCCCTCCCCGTTGTTCATTTCCTGTTTTAAGGCCCAATCCCTTACAATGGCTACGAATCCAGAAGGTGAAAGGCTCATTCTGGTTCAGGTCTCATTGGGCTGAAGGTCAGAGACGGATGCTGAACTGCTCTGTGCTTTCCAGCAACGATAATGACTACCACTAATGAACTTACAGCTGCTGTACATGCACTTGGCTTCCTGGCACTGCTAAAAATTATTGCCTGACCCATTTTTGCCTGCTAATCATGTATTCTAGCCCATAATTGGAATAAGCTATAGCAGGCAGAGTGGCAGTGTATAATGAGCACAGTATTACAACCGGACATTTGACAAATTGTGGTGGTGGTTTCCAACTAACTTGGCTGTCTGTTGGTGGGTTTCCAATTGCTCCAGCTTATTAATTTTGTTAAATGTTTTCATTGTTCCTTTATGTGAATAAAAGATGTGTATTTAAAGATTATATATATACTCACACACATGATATAGAAATATATCTATATATAAAATGTCAGTTTCCTAATGAATGCTTTAATTTTCTACTCCCCTTCTCCTGTGTTAACCGTATGAATACTCTTGGTGGTGGTGGGTTAAGGTGGATACGGTGAGCCAACTGATCAAGACATCCCAGTAGTGCAGTTGCCACATAACTCCTACCAAATCTATGACCCTGAGGACCTTTATGATGGTGAGCAACAGCCGTACGTAGTTCACGGGTCCTACCCCTTACCATCCCCATACTCCCAGTCCTATCCATCACCTCATCTTGCTCAACCAGAGTTTACTCCTGTGCAAGAAGAGATGGAGGCCGTTGAGCTGAGATCCCCGGGAATCAGCCGCTTCGCACGGAGGATAGCCAAAAGGAGCGCCAAGGCCCCGCTACGCGCAAAGGCGAACGGAAAAAGCCCCTCTCGATGAACTGCTTAAAAAAGGGAAACATTTTATGTGCACCTGTGTTCGGCTTTTTGTCCCGGTGCCTCACCTGTCACTGAAGATGTTCACAGGCTCTTATGTTAAAGGAGAAAAAAGTGTACATGGCCAATTGACACAACAAATAATGGTAATTTTCTTGCATGCCAGAAGTTTAGTATGTTAGTGGGTTGGTGCTAGCTGATGATGAAAGGTCACTTGTAGATCTTTCTCTGGAGTACTGTTCCGTTCACTCTTCAAACTGTATCTGAAAAAACACATCTGGCTAGGTGGTATATGTAGAACCATTCACAAAAAATAATGTTTTGTTATCCAGTTCTTCCAAGCTGATTATCTTCTGTTTGTTTTGGATGAATTGCTTTACTAGCAGAGTAACCTGACTAAATCACTGGAGAACAATGCATCAGGTGTCCTTGCACCCAGCTTATTATTCTTTTGCAAAGATTTCTTGCATTAACAAACCATTTTTTTCTTAACTCACCTAAAATAAATAAACAAGAATGTTCCGTGGGAGCACACTGATAATTTATTGTGAACCTCTTTCTGTTTTGTATGCAAATAAAAGTGGCAAGCCTTTGTATGGTAATTCTGTATTCATTTGATTTTTAACTCAAAACCAATCCATTAGATCTTCAGGGGACAGAATGTAATGAGAAGGAAAAAGATTTCCTTTTTTAAACACTTTGGGGCAACTGTTTTATTTTAAAGGATGTAGTATAAACATTATTTAGCCTTATTTTTTAAATTGTATACGGAAAAATGCAGAAAGTAACTATGAGCTGAGGTAGTTGTACCAACTGCAGGAGTGCAACTCCACATGTCAACATGCCCAAGTCAAAAGACTGGCAGGTGTAGTTGGGATGGCAGCACTGGAGACTGAGCAAGATGTAGCTCAAAAATGGCCATTTAAGTTGAAAGCACAGGTTTGGAACACTTTCTTCAGCCTGATACAGACATGCAGAGGCTGTCCTGTACATTCCAGGACCGCCTTCCTGCTCATGTCTGATTGGGAGGGGGTCCAGCCATACTCTACAGTAAAGAAAAGCCTGTCAGATTTGGCCTCTGGCCACTACCAGCAGCTCCCTTTGCTCACCAGGAAGATGAATGGGTACCTTTACTGTGTAATCTCCAATTATCTCACCTAGAATTCAGCCTCGTTAGCAGCACACGATTTGCACATGTGACTATCAGGCTCTGGATGGGGGCTGGATACCTTTCTAGATTCTGTTTTCCCATTACTTCTTTGACCTGTGACTCCAAACATTTTCTTGGGGAAAGGCAATAAAAGTTGATGGAATGTGAGTTGAATGCCATTTTGTTACCTGCACTTGCATCTATAGTAGAAGGTAGAAAATGTAATGTAGTTTATGGACTTTATTTTTTAGCAGCCTAACCCCACCTGGCAGAACATTGAGGGCCCATGTGAGCATGGCACTCTTAGCCACAAGCAGGTATCATAGTTGCACATGCAACTGATACTCAGAGGTATTTTTAAAGCTAAATACATTAATGACTGTGGTCACAGAGTTAATTTCCCTGTTGGCACTGGCTGTGAACACCCGTGTTAATTTACCACAATTGCAAATTCCCTCTGCCCCTCTCTGGTTAGCCCACTTCCATCCAAGTTCTACTGACACAGCTCAGAGTTCTGCCTGAGATATGCTGACCTGCAGGTCCTTCCTGTGGAAGTGACTGAGAAGGTCACTGATGGAAAAAAATCAGTTTACAAACAATTCTGTCTGTGTTGCCTTGAGTCTCCTGCTAATAGTGCAGAATATATTAGTCCTGACTGGCTGTCCTGCAACAGTATATCCAAATCTCAAGTTCTTGGGGGACCACAGAGAGTGACAGGGCAACACCAGGGATGCAGGGACACAGCATAACCAAACCGATCAAAATAAGGCAATTGGTGTTATTTGCTCCATGTAACAGCCTGATGGTAATAGCCTGACCAAAATCCCTGAGAGTGCTTGTGGCGGGCAGTCAGTGTCACCTACACTATGCCAATCCAACTGCTCCCACAAGTCTCCTGGGCTGGGGGAGCAGCAGGAAGCAGCACAGCACCCCTCTGCTCACAGGGAATTCGGGTGCTCTGGGCCTGAGGGATTCCCCACCTGGGACACCTGCACAACAGGGCTGCCACTGCCACCTCCTCCTCACACCACAGGAATGTACATGGAGGGAATTAAACGACTTGGGGATAATAAAGTGGCCACACTTATTCCAATTTTACAACAATTTATATACTAAAGCACAGGCTTCAATTGTAGTTGTTAATTTGTTTTAACTTTATATTTACTGTGCCATTTACTGGCACCATGCTGACCAGAATGCTTCTGGTATCATTGCTCACAATAGTCACTTGCTGGACATATACTGGTAAAAAAGACTAACTAACTAGTGGGCTCTACCCAATTATAAAAATACTATTTGGAAATGTATGTTTGCAAAAAGAAGATACAGTCAGTCATGATTTTTTCCAAAATCCAGTCTCTGAATAATCAAGAGTGTCTCGTATTTTTTCCAGACCACCTAAGAAACTGAAGTTGCTGACTGAACTATTCAGCACATGATGAACAGCTGATGCCACACAGACCATACCAATAAACTGAGTACTGTGTCCTTACACAGAAAAGAGCATTTACTGCATCCTAGGGCTTTTAAAAATACTTTCACTAGTTAATGCAGTGTAGTAACTGAACTTGGAAGTGAAGGCTGCACATTCACTAGGTAGGAATTTTTTCCTGGGATAAGCCCATCTGAATGTCAAAGGCCCAATACCAAACCATTATTTCATGTAATGAAATATGGCTGTAAATAAACAACTGGTTTTCTCCCTGTATGGTGCTTGTACGAAACAGAGGTAGAACACTCAAATTCTCCTCACCAAACATTGTAAAATTTGGCAAATAACGTACCAGCATTTCCTACAACATAGAAAACAACGGGTGCTTTACTTATCTACAGAACAGCTTTACTTGAGGGTTTTCAGAGCAGGAAAGCAGAAAGGAATTTTAGGGAAGTAGCTTGCAAAAGTGAAGTAAATTTTAGACATTTTTTGCATCATTTAACACTTCAGTTTGGTTTCCTCATTTGATTTTCATAATATAAATGTTGCTTCTTTGTTCTGTAATATGTTCTTTAAAGTAAGGCATGTTCCTGTGACTTGAATGAAAACCAGACTGATGCTGAAGGAGGAAAAAAAGGAAAAGTATCTCTCTGTGATCTGCCTTTACTGTCTGTTATTTCAACAAGCTCTTTAACGAAATCTGTTCTACACTGGGTTGTCAGCAGACCTCCTCCTAATGAGGAAGAGTCACTTCAGAAAATGCACTGCACAGACCCAAATGGTTCTGGTTGGTAACAAGCACAGTTACCAACACTCTGGAGTCCAGAGTGCCATCTTCAATAGCCATGCCCAGGGGAGCAGTGCTCAGCCTGGCTACTTTCCAAGGCAGACAGAACCAGAGTGATATGAACATCCAACGACAATCATGTAACATCTCAACATCAAGATTAAAATACCATTAGGAACACATTCAATGACATTCAGCAGCTAGAAAGTAGAGTCACTCTTGTTGTTGTCATTCAGCACACCCAAGGTTTAGATGCAGATGAACAGTAGTCTGAAAAAGTGAGATTATTAAAAAAATAGTAGTTGTCATTTTGTTCCTTAGAGCACAATGTATCAAAAGGCCAAAGTTCAAGGATGAAAAATTATGGCTGGTGACCATCATTATTCTCTGCTCGTCCTGTATGGAATTCAAATTTTGCAACTTTTAGAGTGAGATACTTCACGGCAGTAGTCAATGTATTGTTTCTATGAGATGCAAATACTCATTACAAAGGTATTAATTCTTTAATAACAGTATCAAATCAAATGTCATTAAGAAATACCAGATCATACAATGCCGAGTACAGATGGTATTAACAAGACAATACCTATTCTTAGCTGTTTCAAATACAATAATTTCTATAATTTTGCCAAGTCAAGTTTGCTAACAGCTGTCAGAAACATTCAGTATAGAAGGGTTGACTGAGTTGCACAGATTTTCTTAGAAGGAGGAGAGACATTCCTGATAGCAGTTCTTCTTTTCTTGTTATTACTTCCTTCGAAAATCTTTAGGTCTGTGGAGGGAAAAAAAAGTGTTTTAAGAAATGCATGTGCACTACAGTGGCTTTGCTTTAAGGCTGCAGTAGCAGCCTCGTCTAGTTTCATTTCCTTACTCTGGTGAAGTTTTATTGACAAAGAAGAATATTTTCTGGATTATACAAACAAGACGGAACAAATTAAAGAAATTTACTAAGACCTTTAAGAATTTACAGACATCAGGACTAGTTGGTCACTCCTACTACTTTCATAAGCAAAACAGAAAACATCTTGAACTGAATGCAGTCTCACAGAGTTTTAAACACAGGCACTGATTTGTCTCCACTTTGAATAATCCATGCATAAGGTGGTAAATTTTAGTTAATAGCAGAGTCTAACATAACACCACTAAAATAGTTAAAATTGCTGATAAAAAAACCCCCTGATTTGAATCTTAAAAGTTCTGCAATCCCCTCTGCTTGGATGACAAATGTGAAAAACATTCAAATAGAAGTAGACTGCTGTTTGCAATGCTCTGTGATTTCCTATTCAGTCACATCTCTCTCCCTGCCTGCCACACACCCACTGGCCGCAGGAACCACATTCTCCCTGAAAACATAGCTCACACCAGCTCATGGCTTTTAGAATGCCAAGTCTGCAGACTAGGTGCACGGCTACATCCCTAACACGTCCTGCAGAGAAGCTGCACACCCTGGACTCTGCCCAGTCACTCCCCAAACTCCCAGTGCAGGCCAGTGGTCTCCGAGGTGCCCGGGACACGCCCGGCGTGCGCCCAGCACGGAGCGGCCACTCCTCGCGGCCCTCGCAGGGACACAACGCTCCTCTCACTGCTTCTCATCTGTGAATCAAAGCAGGTTGGGCAACTCACCAGGACTCAACAAGAGAGGTATTAACAAAGGTTTCAGAGACATCTAAAGGAATACAGGGCCAGATTCGCTGTGAAGTTCAATGAAAAATTCTGGCATACAGGAAAACTTGCAAACCACTACACTAACCAAGTTCAGTTTCCAAAGGGGGTAAATTTTATCTGTAATTTAGCTCAATAATAGAAATGAAAAGCAGACAGCAATGGAAGCAGACAGCTTACTTTAAAGACTGACAGTTTAGATGTCTGCAGAGATGCCACACAGAAAGCCAACACTTGCTTAATCCTATGTCGCAGTTCTAGAATTTGCCAAGCAATAGCATTGCAAAGTGAAGTCATTCACAAAACTCTTGTATGAACCCATAGGTTCTCACATGAAAGCAACTCTGGAATTCAGTTTGTGTTATTTCAAGAGTAGCATATAAAATTGTGTGAATTTTAGGGAACAAGTATAAAGATGAGCTAGTGTTAATACTGTGATGAATCACAAAGCTGTTTCATGTCCTATTTAAATAGCATATTCTGTATTAATATTTGGACTTGTATCTTCTGTTCATGACAGACCTGCTGCAAGCACCATATATGTTGTTTACATACTCACTTAATGTTGAACTTGAACGTACTCAACGTTTGATGGCTGGTGCGCTCTGGGAAGTCAAGGCACATCTCCTAGAATCCCAGACTTCAGTACTCGGAGATGTTCATAGAATCACAGAATGGTTTGTGTCAGAAGGACCTTAAACATCCCCTGGTTCCAGCTTCTCTGCCATTCTACATTTTGTTACTCAGATCTCACCCTGCATGCCAGAATAGATATTTCATTACATCAAACTGTTTGTGGAGTAGTAAGAGTATGGGATTTTGAAAAATGCTGAGCAGTGTCTTAGAAGTTTTATCACTATATTCATCCTAGACAGGTGGACAGTACTGGAAGATTTTAGCCAATGCAGCATGGCAAAGACATCCTTGTCTTACAGCTTATAGTTATTACTCTTTCTTTTTACAGGCCAATCCATCCTCTTATGCATTGCTCAAAGGATTTTGCGTTTTTCTATGAACGGCTCACTTAAAACTTCAATCTGGGGTTATGCTGGAGTGCTGCAGAGCTACAGGTCTCACAGCAATTTGTTCTGGGGTGAAAATCCTTTTTTATTTCATGCTTGCTTGTAATCTGCATTTCAACTTTAATGGTCATTGTCTTAAAATTTAAATGCATAAAAATGCATAAACACTGGACTCTTAGTTTGCAGTCTTACGAAGTTAATGAAGCTTAAAGACAGGATTTTCCACACTGAAACACTTGTGTGAACAAATACAAAAGTTTTTAAAGCCTTTTCTATTGCCACAGTAGGCTTTTTATGCCCACTAGTATTTGGCTTTTGGACTGCTTTTGAAGAGTCCTTGGCACCAGGAAAGCTAAGCCTTGAAAAACACCGCCTTTGGCAGAAGTGTTATAGGCATTTTGTCAGATGAAGACTATGAACCCACAAAAATGTTGTCTACTCAGAGAGAATTATGAACTACTTGTGAGCATCAATGGGTAACTGCTCATTGATAAGTGACATAAATCCATGTGAGAGTCTTCTCTGATGGCAATTTTTGTGCCCTTCCTCAGCAAAGGCTTGAGTTTATGCACTTGGAACAAAGGAAATGCTATCTCCCAGAAGAGACAGTTCAAAAATTCACCCAAAAGCAAGACTTCACATAGCTGCTTCTCTTCTTTTTATATTTAAAGTAACATTCTTGGGGAAAAAAAAGCTTTCTGTATATTGACAGGAGACTCCAAGACAGAGAGAAATGGGGGAATGTGGGAACCAATGTCTCTGCAGTCTATACTGAAATGCAAACTATTATGGGTTCACTGAAAATATGCAACATTAGTCTGTGCAGCAGATGGCTGCCACCAAATTATGTCAAAAATATTTGTCTCACTAACATTTTTATACTCCATATAAAAAGTGTTAAGACAGTTCTGTGAGTTCTAAGCAAAATACTGAGCAAATTAGATCAGCAACCCATTCGTTACAGGAGAACTCTCAGTGCTTCTCTTTTAACAAATACTTTACCACTGAGTAAAAGGCACTGAAGAGCTGGTCCTAAACTCTGATTACAGTTTTTAAATCTCTTAAAGCTGCCCAGGGAGGTCATGGATTCTCCCTCTCTGAAGACACTCAAAACACACCTGGATGCATTCATGTGTAGCCTGTTCTAGGGGACCCTGCCTTAGCAGGGGATTGGACTGGATGATCAAACCCTCACAATTCTGTGATTCTGTAAATTCTCGTAATTTTTATCCATACTCACAGCTGTGAGAAGAGAAATACAGCGGATGTAAAATGCTGACAATCCACAGCCACTGAAACTTACAAAACAGATAAACCTGACACATGTCCAGCTCCTAGGATCAGCTTTTGTGATGGAAAACAAAAGTGTCTTAGTGGTCCCCACTGTAACTGGTAGAAAGCTTCCCAAAACTCTGCAGAATTAATGTATTTCATATAAATGTTGTATTTTGATATGGATAACAGCCCTACACTCTGCAGTGCTGAAAATAACCAATGGACTGTGAGAGCTTTCCCATTTACAGAACAGTAGCTTCTTTGCTCTGTACCCCACTTCATGAAATAAGACTGAGGTCAAACTAAACCCTAGAATATGGAGAAGTCCTGCCTTTCTCCATGGACTTCAGAGATGACTTGAAGAGCTTGTGTCCTTGGGCTAAAGTTTGCCATTGTAAATTCTCTCCTCAGTGTCTCTGCATATTTCGCAGTTATAGTTATGTTTGAAAAGCACTGCACTGTACAGCTGACATCTGTATCATTAATTAATACTGAAATTTGGTGAACATACATGTGCTTTCCTAGCGACTCCCACCAGCATACACCTCTTTGTGCAGCTGCATAAAACAAGGTTGTCTTTAATCTAGGTCATTTCTCTGATTCTCCATTCTGTTGCCACACAAGCAGGATGGAGAGGCAGGAAAAGTGATGGATGATTCTTAAAACCAATCTTTACTGCCAGAAAAAACGCCCATGAAGCTATGACCTCAGCCTCTGAACATCTCAGATGGCAAACAGAAACTAACAGCACAAAAAGACCTACTTGCATATTTGCAGCTATGATGGGACCCCCCACTTCACAGAATATTCAATATTCTTTTTCAGTTTGATGTGAAATATCCTCTTTCAAGGGTATTTTTCCTGTGAGGAAGGACAGGACAGAGACCCTCTGCAATAGTTAAATGTGTTCAACTCTCAGCTCCTGGAGTGAATATTTATTTCAACCAACTCTGAAGAGACTTGCTGCACAGCTCCATTTTTATTAAATTCTTGTCAGCACATTCCAGCAATGATGTTTCCCTTTGCCTAGCAATGTTTTGTGGAGACAAAACAGCCTCAGAAAAAATAAAATAAGGGGTGTGTGTGTGTGTGTTACTCTATGAAGGCCAAATCTAAGTAATCACTGTGTTATACAGCAACTAACTCGATTTCAAAAATATACAGGACGACTTCACCATCTTATTTCTAGGCAAACAAGCTAAAACCTTGTGGCATCTTACAGCAGACAGGTTAGCATTACTAACCTCAAAGAAATAATAAAGGTAAGGCTGTAGAGTAATATATGACACTGTCTATTCTATACGTACAGCAGTTATTTTACAATCCAGACAATATTTTAAAAAATATTTTCATTTTTAATGACTCAGAATACCTCTTCAAAACTACATATTTTTAATCCAAATGACTTTGTTTCTTAGAACTTCTAAATGCACTGGGATTAGCTGTAACAACATAATTTGTAGTCAATACTGCCCTTCCTTCTTCCAGAAGAAGTGACACACCTCCCTAGTTTCTTCTACTTCATGCTGCTGATAAACAGGATTTGGTAACATGACCTTATACCTGGGTATCTCTCCATGAACAATTCCTACTCACACTGCTTTGCTGTTAAGTTGCGTTGTCTGAGACTTTTCAAAACAAGTTTTATGAAGTCAAACCTCATGGAATTGTTACAGTCATTTGTGTGCTTGCAAGCCTGTGTAAATGAGTTCAAAACCTGTGCTAATGGTTTCAAACCTGCCTCTGCTGAGGAGTTAAGACAGCCAGTGCTGCACAAGAAGTGACATGTCAATACCTGCTCTTGACTCAGCAATGCACATCTGGTATGGAAGCTCTGTCTCAAAATTGCAATTTTCTCTTCACCCGTGGGCAACCATCTCACCATTGGAGCACAAGACCCAGAGAGTTCCCTGGAATTTCTGCACTCTCAGCAGCAGTAACAAGGAGTGTTCGCAAAGGATTTATTTTTGCATCAGCACTGCAAAAGGTTGGTGCCTTAAGGCTAACTAATGTCACAGGCTAATACAGTAATTGAGATGAGAGCAAAGATGACTGAGATGGTACAAGAGCAAAATTTGAAGAGTATAGGCTTAGAATTCTGTTAAGATTTTACTGCTTCCATGAATGAGAGAAAGCACTCCAGATGTATGAAAACCCCCTTAAAATTAATAACCATCCTGTAGGAAAGGCATACCCATCTCTTCCATTCACAGTCTGTACAACGCTTTCTATTACCTGAAAAATTTAATTTCTGGTAGGATTCCCATTTGCATAGGTTATTCATCAAAAACAAAACCAAAAAGGTACTGGTCTTGACTTGCAGTTATTAAAAGATTTTAAGAGTAACTCACCCCCAAAGGGTTTTAGGTCTGTGGCTGCTTTTTATCCGGCAGCCTTTTTTTCCCCCTTTCCCCATCCTGTTTCCTGAACATGCAGAATTCCCCAAAAGGCTGAAGGAGTCTTCAGCATGACTGTAGTTTTACAGAAGCTCTCCCTGACTTTCTTACACAATTTTTAAGAATTTTAAGAAAAAAACAAGGATAAAATCTCTCCAAACTTGGCTGAAAAACTAGAACACACAAACAAATAATTGGTATTAAAGTACTTCTAATCTACCCCTAATTTTTTAAGTACTTAACAAGTGATATCCAGTAGCTCATAAAGGTCTCATTTAGGGGATTTTATAAACAATACTGTTTTGAACAGATGACAGACTGGGGAAGACCAACTCGTGAAAAGATTTTGTGGACTGATCATGCCACTTAGTTACAAGCCCTCAGCCACTTTTTGATCCCATTACTCTGTGCTGGCAGGCACACTTGATCTGTATTAGTATGATGCTCTTCTCCATAATTCTGGAAATCATCATGGCAGGAATGTGGAATTACTGCTAACTGATGACAGTTGTCTACTTACACAGAATGGTTCTATGGCTCATCTTTCATATCTGCTTACTAAGGGCAATTGGTGGCTTTTAGCCTTTTCTTGTAACAAAATGTTGCAAATAATTTGGTTTTGTCTAAAATTAGCGCACAATACACACAACATGATATCTGTTGTCTATCTGGCACACATTTTAAGGTTATTTTATGAATAAAATATGAAATTTTGAGTATTTAAGATTTGTTTTTATAGAAAAACATCAACACAGAGACAAAATTTACTGTAAATTCTGAAACAAGAAGAATATATGTATTTTTCAGGAACACTTTGCAAGTTGTGCCAAAGTCAATAGCTATTAGGTAAGGAGACTATAGCTAAAGGGAATTTCTGAACACGTTTCATCTTTTTCACTAACCACACTAGTAAATCAAAACCCAAGGAATGATTGCTATCATTCCCTGTAAAACCAAATTANCCTCTGGTAAAATAATCAGCGAAATAGCTAGTGACATTTCAATGGTGATACTGCTATGACAGTACAGCTATAATGACTAATCCTCCTCTGCAGAAACAAAACTTAAGATGTATATTTTGTGGGTATAAGTTGCAGCTTTTTCCTCAGCTGCAACTTGTTTGCTTTTTTCTACATAAAACCAGCACTTGTAATTTTTAAAAAATGTCCTTAAATCAAGTTATCTGATATGCATTTAGGTACTCTTAGTGAAATGAAGAATGGCTTACTAAAATTTAAAATAAAGTGGTTACAACCTCAGTTTCTATAAAAAAATAAGCAAAATTGATCTAAGCTTTTTTAAACTTACTGTAATTCCCTGATTTTGACCTTACTTTTATGAATTCTGTCTGGGAAAATATTTAAGTTAAATCAATGGAATATACATGTCAGCTTCATCTTATTAAGATGATGCTTTTGAAAACAGAAGGTTTCTCTTTTAGTGATATATGCTGCTAAAAACTGTAGGACTGTATACAGAGCAGCACTGTACACTTGGCTTTGGACAAAAAATTACGTTATTCTTCAAATAAACAGAGAACTGGATAAAGGAATGGTGAAATACTTTCCAGACTTACTGTCAGCCACAAAAGTGAAAAAAGAAAATCTAGACATTTATAGAAGAGTGATTAAAAATTAATCTAACTTCATCTGGGCAAGTAGTTCAACAGTATCATGTACAGCCATTCTCCTATTCCTTGTCAAATTTCCATTCATTTAGTTTCTGTCCTCACATATGAGATAAACGGGTTTAAAGGGAAGGGGAAAGTAGCTTTGGAACTTTCTTTTTGGAAGCCTCTTCAGAAAGTTCAAGTAAAAGGCCCTAGTTACCTATTTATTATCTCTTACCTTCAACTCTCGTTTCAGAAACGACCTAAGCTGCCCCCAGGTAGAGGGTATGAGAATCGGTAGCACTGATCTGTGTTCGGCATGCCAGAGAAAAGCCAGTAATTGAATTCAACAGGCTAAACAATCTGAACACGAATGTGTTGGATTTTTAAGACGACTGAGTTACTGACCCTGCTTGATTAGTGTCCAGCTGCTGCCTGTGGCTAAAACCTAACGAGAGGAGAACAATTTTCTTCTTAAGTATCCGTGTGGCTTTTTGTCCGCAGGAATTTAGACCCAGCTCTGGCAGTCTGAAATGTGAGACTTGGTTAACTCCAAATCTCCTGTTAAATGAAATGATGCACAAAATCCTGAGACATTTTATGCCTTTACTATTTAAAAAAAAAAAAAAAAGTTACCAGTGATAGTTCATAGTTCCTAGATTTGATTGGGGATTAATGATCTCCAGTTCATGTAATTTCTACCAAGAGGCAAAAAGGACACAGAAAATGAACTGCCAGAGAGATTCCTCAAAGAGTACATTGGAACAGAACTTGGCTGTCTTGGCAGGCTAACTTTCTCCTGGTTTATACAGTTTGTTTTTTAGGAGAAAGTAGGACTGGCTGCAGTCTTTTACAGAAGTTTGTGTTGGCCAAGTCTTCCCTCAACACTGCTACATGCTAGCCCTGCTTTGTGAGAGAAGATGAGCACTCAAGTTGGAAGGGCAGCACTTAGCCCAAGACAAAAACCACATAATACCAAGTAAGGCATAATATAAAACACAATACAAAACCCAAGAAGCTGCAGACACACTCTACAGCTGAACAGGAACTAAGAAAAAAAATGGAGAAATTTAATTTGGTACCAAATTTTTAAAGGCTAATGAATAAACTTGAGATGGTCCTCATAAAAACAGCTCAAGACCTCACCATCTTCAGAGATGGCTTTATGGTTTTCCCTCTGCTCTTCTCAAGGTAACTAGAGTGACCACTCCAAAAGTTTTCCTTTATTTTACCCCATATTTCATTGTAGGGGGAAAAAACCATTTTATAAACTTTGTAAAAACTGCAAGTTATAATTTGTAACACAACAGATCACTGGAAACACTCCCAATGTAATTTCTCTATGCAATATAATGTGAAGTGTATTTTGGAGTTGGCTCCTCATGAAGTTTTCAGAAGAAATTAACAGACAAAAACCCTAATAAACCCTGTTAACATCTTGCATATATAAAAGTACTGTTTGTAATATCATTTCAGCCACATAACCAGAATATCTCTGGCTTCTTCTTCTGCTCAGTTACTATATTCCAGAAATAATTTGTGTAACTAAAAATAGAAACTTTCACTAGAAATTGTAGAATTGTGCAAGATTAAGTACTGCTGCAGTTCTAAGAAAACAAACAGAAAAGGAAGCGGTGGCTGAGAGGATTTCTTAACCCAGAAGCTCTTCTCTTTACCAGTGCCCACAAATTTGTTTTCTGGGAACATCACAGGTGGCTTCTGGTTGCCTGAGTCTGGCAAGGCTGGCTTTAAGGATGTAAAACAGGGGAGGAACTGGAAGTGGCACAGAATATGTAAGAGGATTATCAGAGCCATCTGCAGTTCACAGGCATCGAATATGCTTCAAACCTACAAACTTTCTGATTTTCTGCTTTCAAAGCAACAGAGTGCTGCTGACAAACTTCCAGGAATCTGTGTGCCACGGCATGGGAATGACATGCAGTGTCAGTACTGGGACCCTGCCTAACCCATGCTGCTTGGCTGGAACAAAATCATGGCTTCAGACCAGGTACCGCAACCCCCTGCCTCAAAGCAGGATGTACAGATGGGGGCAGAAGTTGGGAAAGTTACTCAGAAATATAAACATTAAGAAGGCGTTTAGTTTTTGAAAACCAAATTGCAGAGTTTACAATATATCAAGTGTTAAAAACTTCAAAAGTGTAGAAGGACTTGTTCCCCCAAGGACAAGCAAGCAGCTGCCTGGCCCGACGGGAGCTCCTAGGAGGGCTGGCAGTGTACCAGGCACTCCGTCTGCACACCAGCACCAGCCCGAGCACACTCTATGCAGACAGCTCTGCTTTCTTAAGGGAAACTCCCAGGAATGCATCCATCTCACTGGAACAACACAGGGCTGCTGTTCCATATATCTGGTAACATTCTTATTTAAATACTTCTTGAAATACAATTTCCTGCCTTTAAAACTGTCTCAAAACATATATATACCCAGACAGTTAAACAACTTTCAAAAGGCATATAGCAGAAAAATCTGCCCGTGAATCTGATGTATCCTTGCTTTTATGGAACAGAATTGTTTGCTTAGTCATATGTGACTGGTGAATTCTGTGATGATTTCTGTTTAAAACTCATTTAAAAGAGATACAATCTGAAATGTCAAACACACTTGAAATAAAGGTTTCATTCATAGTACAAAATCAAACTCTGTCAAAGGAACTAGTTTTTGATCTTTTTCACCTTGAAATATGTCTGGAACAGACATAATTTACTTTCCTGTATCTACATGGTTTTCCATCCACATACTTCAGACCTCTCCATGAAGGATCTAAGTAAGAACCTCTGCACAAGGTGGGAAGTCAGTTGGCTCTGATTAGGAATAAAAGGAATGAATGCTCAAAGAAAGCTTGCTGAGTAGGAATATTCTTTTAATTCTCCACTTTAATGGAGCAGGATCCCTCTTGATGTCCTGTCATGGTGGAAGGAGGGGTGATGGGATGGCTTGCCACTCTGAAAACCAAACGATTTGGTGGGTTTCCACACCTGTGCTTTCCTTAAAAACTATTTCTCTATTTTAGTGTCCCACCTGCATACCATGTCTTTCTCTGTGGTGGGTCAGTCTCCAACTACCAGCAAAACAACCTTTAAAGAACCCTCTACTCTATAGCAAGACATTTTAACAAAAAATATAGCCAAAACGTCCAATAATATCATTATTAGCAGCACAGAGCAAGTTCTTCACACTCCAAATGAAAATTTACATTATTATTTCCAATTAAAGAAAAAAAAGGGTATTGTCCTCCTGATATTAGTAATTTCTCATATAAATTCAGCTATTTACACTCATTCCCCATTATCTATCTTATGTCTCGTTTATATACAGTAAGGTATATAAACGGATATAGGATATATCCGTTATATATAATATATATATTATATCCTATATATAGGATGAAAATGTATTTCTTGAGTATAAATTTTAACGTAAAACCTCAAAGATTAATTTTCTACTTATAATTGTGTTTACCTGTATTTATAGCCATACATACCTTTAATCAAGCTCTGATTTTCATTTGATCTTTTCCCTTAAAGCATACTGGTATCTTAAAGGGCAAATATCAACTATTTTTTTCTGTAGAAAGAAGATGAACCACTAACACTGCCTCCCTCTACCTCCTCCCTTTCCTAATCACTCTCAGAGATATTTCATTCCCTTCTGAACATCTACCCTTTGGTAAACAGGTTGGTCAACAGGCTCAAAACTTCATGGAAGATAAATAATAATTAAAACCAAAAGTCACATAAGGCAGGAAGAATTATTAAAACTATCTTAAAAAAAAAAAAAAAAGGGTTTAAAGCTTTTCTGTATCCTTCATTTTCTAGTTTATTGTAAGGACTCCTCATACTGCATGGAAGCTATCTATGGGTTCTGCAGAAGCTCACAGATCCAAGTCCACAATAAGGCTTCTTACATCCCAAATACAGAATGCAGGGGACTAGAACAGTCTACTAATTTTAGCACTGTGTGTTCTCACCCAGATTTCTAAAATCCTAGTACAGAGTAACAAACAACAGCCCAAGGAAAAGCCAAACAAGACTAATAAGATTAGCAACCTATGCACTGTTTTTTTTTTTAAACACGATTCATTAGAATATTAATCTATTTTACTATGTTTGTTTACTTTCCCCATATATAAAGAACCATAGAATAATTTGCATCTGAAAGGACTACACTAAAAGAGGAACTTCAACATTACATCATGTTGCTCAGGAACTGTGCAGTGAGTTCTGAGCATCTCCAGGGCTGGAGATTCCACAGCCTCCCTGAGCAGCCTGTCAGCTGAAAAGAATGAAATGACAAGGAACCCAAAGAGAAAGTCAGTTTGACTTCTGAGATACACGCATATTTCTGCAATATTTGGATTTCTACAAAACAACTTACGTTCCCTTTATGTTTTCTCTTCTGAAATAATTTTCATGTCAGGTAGTTGCTTTTTCAGTACATCTCAAATTATCAGATTTATACAACAATATTTTAACCTAACTTCTCTTTGGTTTTTTGAACAAAGCTGTCCATTTTTTGACTTCTTTTTAAAAGAATATTTGTGCTATATGCTTCTAAAAAGAAGAATATGTAAATACTTATATTTTTGTTCCTTCTCCAGTCTTTCACAGGAATATTGTAATAATACAAACACTACTTCTTCCATGGGTTCACACACTGAAAAACCTCAGAATACAGATTCTATTAGCTCTGCATATTCATACACTCTTTCTTTTAATGTGCATGGTGCAAAGCTCAGACACTTCAGCTGGCATTTTAATCAGAACAGTG